>JACCIY010001444.1:0-100000 GCA_025506505.1 Flaveria sonorensis | reverse complement strand
AAGAGGAAAGTCTTCTACACTTGGTCAAGAGATTGGGAAGATGGAGCTCTCTAATTATGGTTATGGAACATATTCATTTAATCATGCTCAAAAAGTTAGTCACAAGTATGGCAACCCTCAAAAATCATAAAGTCAATGTTTCTTGGGATTTTGTGAAAGTAAAAGTGAAAGGAGAATAGTAGGGGGTGTAGAGTGGACGTCCAAATGGTGGGGGGGGGGGTTGATTTTTAATTTTGTGTAGTATTGGGTATTTGGGTGGTCTTTGTTGCACTATAGGTATTTTACATATTTTTATATTTTTACTTATTACTTTTTAAAAATACATTCAAATATTATAAGAACTTATATAATATCATATATTTTAATATTGATAATATGTTAATGATGCATCGTGTATCTATTAATCGCGTCAAAAGGATTCGCTCCGGGTAAAATATCAACTTACGCGATTAGGTTTATTTATAAGTTTAAACTTTTCCAATGTATTTAATTTGGAGTCTAAAATACTTTGAAACACTTTAGAGTATTTATTAATATATATATATTAATTATCACCAACGTTCGTGAGTGCTGGATGTGCCGCGTGTAAAAATGGTAATCTCGCCGAATCACCGATGCATGAAATGTTATGCATGAAATGACCTTAAATAATTAGAACTCAATTGAAAATCATGTAAAATATATATAATAATGACTAAGTCGGGCTGGGTATTGACCTGAAATTTGCCAGTTGTCACATTTTGGCAATCTCAACCCCTAAAATATTTTAATGTAAATACATCTTTCAAGTGTCTCATATAAATGTGTGGTGATGACTGTATAGGTTTCATCTAAAGTCCTTATTAGATTGTGAGGCAGATGATCATCATAGCACTATCATATCCACTTTAGGGAACTACGTTTATAATCAACTCTCGGGACTTGGGAAATCCCCTCTTATTTTAATTCATGCCTTATATCGCACAATCTATTTCTTTACGTTTCTTTTTATCACTAAGACATCAATTTTTACCTACTGGTTTGACGTCTATGGGTGTTTGGACTTTTGGTCCGAAAACGTTTTGCTAGTTAAGCAAATTTAATTTAGCCTTTTAGGTATCTTTCTATTTCGGCAAGTCATCTCTGTGTATATACTCTTATAGAGTTTCATATAAGTAATCTTTCTCATTGATTACATTTGTTGCTATAGCATTTCCAAATATGTATTTCATTTTGGTTCCCTATTGTACTATATCGTACATAATATATTGAGATCTTAAATTTGCTTGATACTTGAGTTTATTATGGAGCTCCATTTTACTCTTTTGGGATTTCACTAATCTCTTATGGGATTATATTATTCACTTCTAGGACATTTACCTCTTTTAAAGTATCATTATTTTCTTCTGAAAATATATTAATCCTTCTGGGACATTGCCACTTATGGGGTGTTGTATATAACCTTCTAGTAAGGTTAAACCAATTGCATTATTCTACTCTTTTCATTTCTATGGATGTTTATAGTCGGAACTGATTTATTTTCCATATTTTGATTGTATGATTATTTTAATTCGAGCGGGGTGAATTTGATGCTGGTATAGGATGCGGAATGTGTCGGGGTGTGTAGATTATCCATAACACATGACACTATTAAAGTGATAACTTATTTAATCAACTCAATTACAGAAGTCTTACAACAAAGCCATAAATTGTTCAAACAAACATAACATAAAATAAAGTTTTATTTATTAACTAAGTCCACAAGCATTCTAAGTGTAGGTATCTCAAGTAGAATTCCCTGCGACATGTATAAAATAAAGGTTAACTGGCAAGTTGGTGAGTAAACATAGGTTCAGTTACATATACTAGATTTAAAACATGATTTAAGAGTCAAAGTATGAATTCAAGCAAGTATGACTAAATCAAATGCATTGATCAAACCTTTGTTGACTAAGAATACCAGTTTCGATACCCAAATACCGTCTACAATGGCCCGTTCGGGTAGGTGTCAAACCAGTAATGCTATCATCATCGGCTTAGCCTTTAGAAAGTTAATGATCATATGCTAGCAAGTAAGTAAGTAAGATTGACCACCGCATGAAAGATTAATCCAACAAGTTTATCACAAAAGCATAGAATACACTCAAGACTTAATTGAATTGTATTATTTGCAAAAAAGATTTAGAATTGAATACGTATACATGTGACATCCCAAAACATAAAAGGAAAAGGGACTATGAATACTCACATTGAGTTCTTAAGTATGAGTTGGACTTATGAATTGATTAATAGAAATGGTGAAGCCCTAAATTAGCATGCTTATATGTAGTAGAACTTATGTTTAAGGTATGGTTAAAAGTATTGACCATAGTAATAAAGGAATTAAAATCAAAGAAAAAGAAAGGTTCTTGCAAGATCAAAACAGATTTGTACAGATTCATTATTATAGTTCCATATGATTATTAAAAATATAAAACCTTAACTAAGAATTTTAAGACTCCCCAGTCTAGTATTTAGGATATCATGAACAACTTTCATTTAGAAAAGTTTTTCAAATTCGGATAAGAAGCTGATCAAAACAATAGTGCAAATCAGAAGGTGCAAATATGTGCACTTACTTTGTAGAGGCTGTTACGGAGTCGTCTGATAGAATTAGAAGTCATGTAAACTATGGTTGTAAACTATGGTTGGAAAGATAACTCTATAACTTGTTCATGGAATCTGAGTTTGTTGATTTTTAATTTATTTTGACCAAGTTATGGTGACTTGAAGTTGTAACAAATTCTGTCCAAAATCAATGGTAGCACTTATGTGCATCTTTTTGGGTTTTAAAATTAATAAGTGTGTATAATAAATTTTGTTGAGTGTATATATGATATAGGAAGGTTGTAATTGAAGAAAAAAATGAGAAGTTTGATTATAAAGTTTCTTAGAATTATTTAGAAGTCGAAAGAATAATAAGAACACTAAAATTTAGAATACGGTTGCTACCTTAAGAACGACGAACGGATTTAAAACTTTCAAAGGCTTTAATAGAGGGTTAGGGTTGAAAGTTTTTTGAGATTATATAGAGGGTGAAGAATATATCTCTTGTAGTTGGTAATAAGAGTTGATGTAAGAATTTTGTGAGACAAAGGTTAATATTTATAGGTGGGGAAGTTGTGGTTACGAATGTGAAAATTTTACGAGCACAATTAAGGTTGGGGGGTTATATATGGGTTAAAAATGAGTCAAAGGGAATGGGGTTTTAGTCTTTAAAATTTTATAAAAATGGTGAAATGTTTATAAAATTAGATTTTATAAAAAGTTTGTATTAAAGTTGTAAAATTAGAGATTTTTTGGAGGATTCTAATGACTTTAAAATAGTTAGTATTTTTTTATAGAAGTATAATAATTATAAACTTTTATAAAAATATTATGATTAAGAATTTCTATAAAATTAAGGATGCGAGTCCATAATAGTTTAGCTTTATTATACATGTGCACATAAATAAGACATGTGTACTTTTATAAGAAGTTAAGAACTTTAATAATATAATAAACTCTAGAAATCTTATAAATATATAAGAACTTTATGATATTACTAATTTAGCTTTCCATTCATCATCATCAAGTCATAGCACAAGAAAAATTATAAAACAAAGATTAGTCATGCTAACAAATGCATTATAGAAACTCATGTATAACATGTATAAGAGTATGAGTTATCATGTAAAATAGTATGTATGATAAAACAAATCATATAACATAGAATTCTAAATGTTTTATTGCATAAACAATAAATTTAAATGGATCGGGTTACAAATATGGGTAGGTGCCGAGGGTCACAGTTTCCCCTACTTTAGTTAATTTCATCCCGCAATTTTGTTAAGATGCTGATGTTAAGAGAAGAATTGAACATCACAATCAGAGATAATGTTCAGAGGTACACCATGTTGATAAACTATTTCATTAATATATATTCGAGTCAATTTCTCAACTCGGTATTTCTCATGAATAGGTAAGAAGTAAGTTGGTTTAGTTAAACGGTCAACAGTCACCCAAATGATGTCATGACCACCGGAAGTGCATGGCAGATTAGTAATGAAATCCATAGTTACACATTCCCACTTCCAAACAAATGATGTCATCAACCAAATAATGTCATGACTACTGGAAGATCGTTGATGTTTAGCTTTGACCTTGGAACAGGTAAGTCACGTTGCTACTAAAAGAGCAATGTCCTTTTTTTCATGCCACACCACCAATATTAACAACGAAGATCCTTGTAATTTTTATCAGCTTCGGATGAATAGAATAACGAGTCTTGTGAGCCTCATCCATCAAAAGAGCACGAAGATTTTCATGGTTTGGAACCCAAATATGATTCAAAAAATACAACAGATCATCAGGTTTGGTTTCTAATTAAAGTTCGACACCGCATGACATTTCGTCATACATGTTACCTTCTGGGAGTGAAATGTGTTTAGCTTTCGAGATACGAGTTTGGATTCAGATTTAACTTGAATGCTTTGGATTAAAATAGACTTGACGTGGTATTTATGACTTAGGGCATCGGCTACCACATTCGCTTTGCCCGTATGGTAGCGAACCTCATTGTCATAGTCGTTGAGTAGTTCGATCTATCGTCGTTGTCTTATGTTTAGCTCTTTTTGGTTGAAGATGTGTTGAATATTTTTATGGTCGGTAAAAATCACACATTTAGTACTATAAAGGTAATGTCTCCAAATTTTCAAATAAAAAACAACCGCACCAAGTTCAAGATCGTGTGTTGTATAGTTCTTTTCATGAATTTTATTTTGTCTCGAGGCGTAAGCTATAACTTTACCTTGTTGCATGAGAACGCAACTGACTAACCAAGCCCTTAGTTTGATGCATCACAACCAAGCCCTTGGTTTGATGCATCACAAAGACTCCAACATGATAAAGGCAATACATTCCAACTATGGATCATCATCTATCCATAACTTATCTAGCACAAAAGTAATTTGATTAAATTCAAAGACCACTAGCTATATCATTTTCTATATACTAATTTTGTCCATATTTCATGCATTAAACAAACTACTCTATTGAAACATGAAATATTATCTATAGTGCATAACCCTTGTCAATTCTCTTAACAATGTAGATACAAATTTTAACCATTTCCCAAAGGGACTTTATTTAGATATAAGTTCTAACCATTCCTAAAAAGGACTGTAATATACATTCAAAAGAAGTTTAGGTTCTTTAAAAATAGAAGAAAAAGATTCATGTGAAATTATTTACACAATAAAAAAAATATAATTTCACAATCTCTTAGCAACAACCAAGTTAATCCAAGTTATCCGATTATATGAGTGTTTGGGATTGCTTATTTTTAACCTACTTTTGACTTATAAAGTTTTGAGAAGTTAATAAGTCAAAAAAAGCATGTGGCAATGTAACACCCCAAATTTTTATTTAAAAGACGAGAAAAGAAAAGTATCCAGAAAGAAAGGTAAATGGACACAAGTGGGGGGGGGGCTAAAGTTGTAAATGGACAAAACTCCAATATATTATTATTAAAATGGGTATGGCCACCCATTTTAAAGCATATCTGCTTTCTGTTCTCGGTCAAGAAGAAGAAGAAGAAAAGGGTGCCGGTTTTGGAGAAGAAGAAGGAAGGAAAATCTGCAAAAGGTGAGTTTCTTGAGCTTATGTTCGGGTTTTAACTCGATTTGCAGCTTGTAACCGAGTTCTTGATGTTTTAAGAAGGTTGTTCTCGGAATTTTGAAGCTCAAATCACAGGTGAAAGTGTTTGGATTGAAGAGTTGCTTCAAAGTGAGTTTCTAGAACCCCTGTTTTACAGATTTTAAAGTGTTTGGGGCTATTATGCATACCGGGTAAAAGATTTTCAAAGATAACCATATGTTTCAGATTGTTGTTCGATGTTATGTGCTATGGTTGTGTGTTCTAGGCTTGTTATGGGTTAGTATTGTGCTTGGTAGGTTTTAGATGCCCTTTGTATGTTAGATCTATGCTTGGGTAGTGTTAGATTGCCTTTCGGGTGTACTTGGCAATGTTACGCATATTTCAGAATGTTCTCAGGCTCCCAAGCGTTATGTGCTTGTGTCCTCATGCGCCCAAAGTTGGTGCGCCCAAATAGTGCTAATGCACCCAGGACATGCGCCTGAATAGTGGCCGTGCGCCCAGAAAGTGTGAAAATTGGCTAAGTGTGGGTCATGTGTCTGCATAGTGCCCATGTGACCAGAATGGTTTCTGTGGCTAAGTGTTGAAATGCCCAAATAGTGCTGATGCGTCCAAATAGTTTCCTTGCGCCCAGGAGCTTTTATACTTAGAATTTTCTGCTGATGCGCCTAGAATGACTTGTTGTGCCTAGTTTTGGACTTAGGGCTTTCTTAGGGGCTTTAATAGGTGATGTTTGAGATAGGTCCCATTGGGATGTGATGGTTTACGCTCGGTGTTGTGTTGTGGTTCCTGGTGTTGTGTGTGGTGTGTTGTCTTTCTTCGTTAAATGGTTTTCAAAACGTATGTATTATGTTTTATAATACGTTATGTATGATGTATGACTTTACGTGGTTTGATGTATGGCTATGAATGAACGTAAAGTATTATGTAACGAAGTGAAAGACAATAATAATGAAAAGTGGAACGTAAAGAACAAAGGGAGTCTTCGTGACTCGAAGGGAGTCTTCGTGACTCGAAGGGAGTCTTCGTGACTCGAAGGGAGTCTTCGTGACTCGAAGGGGATCCTTGTCACGTACCCCGGTACTGTGTCAGTCTTCGGACACAAGTCAGGGGTTTGTTTACAGGCCCAGCATAGTATCAGCTTTCGAGCACGAGTCGGGGGTATTGCATGAGACAGGATCCAGATTGAAGTGAAAGATAATGATGAATGTACGAAATGTACGAATTGAACAATGATGAAGATAATAATAATATTATCAATGTGTACGTATGATGTGTGATCGCATACGATTTCGAAGGTTATGTTTTAAAGGAAGTAAAATATTTTATTTATAAAACTATAACTCACTCAGCGTCGCTGAGTTTTTGTATGCATGATAGTTGGCAGGTACCTTGTTGATGCTGAGGAGCTGCAGGCATGGATGCATACGCTACTAGGGACGTTTTGAGACTGGCATCCACATTTTGACATGTTATTGTATTTTGATATGTAAACGATTTGTGTAACGAGATAACATGTTTTAACTATTAATGAAAATAAGTTTTAAAATTCCGCTACAAAAGAAATGTTTATTTTGAATATATTACGCGATGACGGTCTAGCTGTAAGCGTCCCGGGAACGGGGCCTCACAGGCAATCTCAAAAGAACTTTTCAAATTGAATTTTCATATAGGATAAAATAAGTTTTTGAAAAGTAAGGAGAGGGTTACTTATTAACTTTTAAAAACTCCTTTTACTCCAATTTTCTATTATACCCATCTATTACCTGCTATTAATGTCCACTTATTTTTTAAAGTATGTTCTTTATGGTCATTTTATAACCTTTTAGCTTATAAGCAAATCCAAACATTTTTTTAAAAACTCTTTCTAAAAAATCATAAGTTAATAAGTCCTTTTTGTCAAAAGAGGACTTATTAACTAAAATAAGCAATTTCAAACATGGCCTATACAAGATTTAGTTGAGTACAATTTAGGGGTTTAAATGCGGCAATTTCATATCATCAAAATTATGCTGCCAAGTATGGTAACCGGTATCCCAATTCAATTCGTGATACAAGTTCTCAAATAAAACCACTATTGGTTGTTTTCTGGCCAATAGCTAGCTGATAAAAATGGTCGGTATCTTCATAAAAACCATTGACAAACTACCAGGTTCGAGACAGTTGTTGTTTGTTGTCGGATTTCAAAGATTGCACATGCTTAACACATCATCAATTTGAAGCTCACTTGATTCAAACGGTTCTCTAAGCGTTCTGAGTTGTAAGTAGCGTGATGAGTTCACCAAAAGGTGATGTGGCAATCGATTAGTTTTGGGGTTAGTAAAATCTAGTCAGAAAGTCACGATAAAGTTCAGAAAGATCGGTCATGTAAACAAATAGGAATCGGGTTAGAGTACAGTAAAAAAGAAAAATAGCCTCACCTAAATCCATAAAAAATAGAAATTATCATTAGTAGATAGTGTCAGAGAAATATAAGGAAAACCCTGTAAACAAATCCCATGACACATATCAAACAAACTGCTGGAAGTTTATGTGTGGCGGTGCAAGGATTTTCTTTTTTGTTTCTTGTCTTGTTTTAGAGGCCTAGTGGCGTAACTGATGTAAGTTTATGTGTGGCATTCAATACTGGCAACCAAACAAGCCAGAAAACATCAAATTTTACATGATAAGAGAACAAAACTTGTTAAAGTTAATTTACTGATTACCGTACTTTTAATCATCAACTTTTAGCTTCCTTCTTCAACTTTTAGCAATAGCATAAACATAAACAAATGATAATCAATAGTGAACATGTGTAGAGTAGGTATAAGATCTTACCTGAAAGTTCCCTGTTCCCTTTGTAAGTGTCGGCCTTCATCAAATCCATAATCTATAGCCATCATTACCCTATAATTGTAACCAGTACACTGCTTAATCTTATGATCTTTACTTTGGTTGTTTTTGAAATAGAGAACTACAACATCTAAAGATGAATAGATTTTTGAGAGTGTATTGATAATGTGTTGTAAACAAAAGATCAACACGAGAGAGAAAACTAATTCAATCACTAGGGTATTTATAGAACATCAAAATTTAAACCTAAAGCTAATAGACATAAGTTATGTGTTTTAAATAAACAATTGACCATGTAGATTTTTAAAGAAACACTTGAATTTTATTAAAATTATACTAGTGGGTAACCCACGCGTTGCGACAAGTGAACAATTTACAAGTGTATACTTGTTATATTCACTTAATTTATCAATTGTTTTCTTTTATGGCTTAAATCTCTTATACTACTTATGATTATTATCATGTGTTAGAGCTAACACATTGTTGCAAAACTAATTAGCATTAACAAAAGTTGAATACTCAAATTTTAAGTAAACATAAGTGTTGAACGTGATTAAAGTTTAACGAATATTTTCAAAATAATTCACATTTGATATAGTATAGGTTGAATTGCTTTGATACAATAATAAAAAAATATTATGACAATATATATTAAATATATATATATTAATAGAAAACCATGTGGTACATTTCTTTAAAGCAGAATGAGAGTATAATAAAAAGATTTCTTATAATATTAAATGTGACACCCCACCCAAAACCTAGGGTGCGCACTTGATACAACTTACAGCGAAAACAAACTGAGTTTTCATTTCAAACTTACAACATTTTGAGTACAATACATTATTTAATTACAATATCAAACAACTATAAACTTCTATAGCTCCAGATTTCACTGTCTTCCGATTGTTCCTAGAGTAGTCTCACTGATTACCTGTGATACATATACTCAAAAAGACGTCAGCTAACGCCAGTGAGCTCATGCTGTACGGTTTTCAAATTTAATTTTGACATGCATACAATATGGGTTGTGATATTTCAGTCCATAGGCATAGTGCCTTCTCTGGTTTTACCACAACCACCGGTAGTGGGTTTGTCAGACCCTCTCGGCCGTCAAATAGTTATGAGCATGTGCCTGATGCATACGATGAACCCTATCCTCTTTTTAGCCAGTTTGACACTCCCCATTAAATATATCAGGATCCTGTATACCCCTACCGACCCGTGCATATATGTAAGCATTATAATTATTACAGTACATACACAACGAGTATATTATCACAGTTTTGAAAACAGTACGATAACTCACCTGTTTAACAGTTATCAACCGTTGATAATCAATTACTAGTAAGATCTGGTGATATCTTAAGGTCCTGATACGGTTTAAGTAATCCTAGGTTAGGCGATGGTACAACTAACTAGCTATTGTCAAGGTTGGATATTAGCTAGCGCTACCTTGTTTAAGCATGTGTGATAAGTCCATACCTAACTAAGGCTAGTGTCACGCGCCGCTCATATTTCAAGCCACAATGCTCGGGATTCCAGAATTTTCAAGCAAACTATCTATACTTCAAAGATTCATAGATTACTCTAAGAAATCTCAAGAAATCTCTAGATTTAACCATATAAAAATCTTGATGTATAGCCTAGAATTTTCCTTGTAAAATATCTTAGATATTAACATACAAATATCTAAGATATTTAGCACTATGATAATTCTAGATTAGGAATACTCTAGATCCTTAGAACAAGTATAAATAGGTGATAGTATCATTCCAAAACACACACAAATGTTGTAATCAAGCTTCCTTGTATACAAGTTCTCAAGCAATACAAGTGTTCCTTTCTTTCAAGCTCTCTTGTGATCATTCTTGCAAGCTCTAAAAGTCATTGAATCGCTGCTAACTTGGTGATCTGGTCGAGATCAAGGCTGACTTAGTACGAGGACTAAGTGCCGCACGAGAGTTTGGGAATCACTCCGTGACAAGTGGTATCAGAGCTAGGTCGATTCACTGGGATGGCGACTGAATCGGAGAAGATGGGGGTCACAAGCGCTGCTGGAGGAGAAGAGAATCAGGGCCGTGAAGGAACTTCCCATGGAAGCAAGAAGAGTCGCGGGACGTCAAAGGATAAGACCCTAGAAAAACGAGTTGCTGATTTAGAATCAGCAATGACAAGTCTGGGAACCCAAGTTGATGCCCAACTTCAACAAATCGAAAGCTTGGAGACTGAGTTCACCGAACTTAGGGAGGACCTTAGAGCCGCCATCGAAATGCTTCGTGGAGAAGTGAAGATCATGATAAACGATGCGGTCAAGGAGGCTACCAAGGATGCTCTTAGACAGGTCCAAAAAGACATGGATGAGCTCTCAGCTGACACACACCGCAACCTTATCGGCTTGGAAGCAAAGGTAAACGATTGCAGCAAGGTCGTGGTCACAGCAGGTGGCAACATCGTCAACTTCACACCAAGGATCGAAGTCCCTAAACCGACACCCTTCATGGGCAAACGTGAGGCAAGGGCTGTAGACAGCTTTCTATGGAAGATGGAACGTTACTTCGATGGCGTAAACATCACCGACGATGCTACCAAAATCAAGGCAACCACGCTTTACTTGAAGGATACCGCGGGGTTGTGGTGGCGATGAAAACATGGATAGATCGGAAGAGGTACGTGCACTCTCGACACTTGGGCTGATTTCATTAAAGAGTTAAAGAAACAATTCTATCCGGAAAACGCTGAAAATGAAGCAAAGAGTCGGTTACGTAAACTAAAACAAACCGGCACCATAAAGGACTACATCAAAGATTTTACCACTCTTGTCCTTGAGATTCCGAATATGTCCGACAAAGACTCCCTGTTCTACTTTCTCGATGGTCTACAACCATGGGCCAAGACAGAACTGGAACGACGTGGGGTTCAGGATCTCTCTTCAGCCATTGCTGTAGCCGAAGGACTAATCGATTACCACCGAAAGGATCCTAAACCCAAGGATCGAAAGAGTAACCACGAGAAAGGTGGGGGAGATAAATCAGCCCAAACAAAAGATAATACTACACGTAAACCACTACCACATTGGAAATCCCGAGAAAAGAAACCACTTGCGACGGATTACAAGTGTTTCATATGCGATGGCCCGCATAAAGCTCGGGACTGTCCAAAAAAATCAAGCCTACATGCTATGATCGCAAGGGAGGAAGGTTGCCATGATGAAGGAGAAGGAGACATTTGCATGGGGTCAATGCAAGTGCTAGGTGCAATCAAAGCGAGAGTAGAGGCTAGAACAGTACCGGGTAAAGGACTACAGTACGTACATACAAACATCAATGGAAACCAAGTACGGGCCCTTGTGGATACAGGAGCTTCTCATAACTTCATGACCATCAGAGAAGCCCAACGACTTAACGTTGGCTTTGTTAAAGGCGGTGGTACAATGAAGACTGTTAATACCAAGGCCACACCAATACACGGGGAGGCAAAGGAGTCCAAGTGAAGATTGGAGCATGGTCGGGGACAATCAGCTTCACAATAGTAGAGATGGATGACTTCAAAGTAGTTCTCGGCATGGAGTTCTTTGACAAGGTACGAGCCTTCCCTATGCCATTCGTTAACTCCTTGTGTATCCTTGACGAGGGAAAGACTTGTATGGTAAGTACGGAGCGGGGGTCAAGAAGTGGACCTAAGACCCTTTCAGCCATACAATTCAAGAAAGGATACAACAAGAAGGAACCATGTTACTTAGCAGTAACCAAGGTGGATAGCAAGGAAATCACCAAGGAAGAAGTACCCAAAGTGATTCGGGATGTGCTTGAAGAGTACAAGGATGTCATGCCAACAGAACTACCAAGAAAATTACCTCCACGAAGAGAGGTTGACCACCAAATAGAGCTGGAACCAGGGTCAAAACCCCCAGCCAAGGCCCCTTATCGTATGCCACCACCAGAGTTGGAGGAGTTGCGTAAGCAGCTCAAAGAATTGCTGGATGCAGGTTACATACGTCCCTCTAAGGCCCCTTATGGTGCCCCGGTATTGTTCCAAAAGAAGAAGGACGGCTCACTCCGCATGTGTATCGATTATCGGGCCCTAAACAAGATCACAGTAAAGAATAAGTACCCGATTCCACTGATCGCCGATCTATTTGACCAACTTGGCAACGCAAGGTACTTTTCAAAGTTAGACCTTCGATCAGGATACTATCAAGTTAGAATTGCAAAAGGGGACGAGGCTAATACTACCTGCATTACAAGATATGGATCCTATGAGTTCCTAGTGATGCCGTTCGGTCTTACCAATGCACCGGCCACCTTTTGCACGCTTATGAACAAACTCTTCCACCAATTTCTGGACAAGTTCGTAGTAGTATACCTGGACGATATTGTGGTATACAGCCATACGTTGGAAGATCATGTAGTACACTTGCAACAAGTATTCCAGGTACTACGTGAGAACAAGTTATATGTCAAGCTGGAAAAGTGCTCGTTCGCCCAAGAGGAAGTTGAGTTCTTGGGACATCGAATCAAGGAGGGACAACTCATGATGGACACCGCCAAAGTAAAGGCCATTCAAAGCTGGGAAGCACCAACCAAGGTTCCAGAATTACGGTCATTCCTTGGGTTGGTCAATTACTACCGACGTTTCATCATGGGCTACTCCGCAAAAGCAGCACCCCTGACCGACTTACTAAAGAAAAATAAGACCTGGAGATGGGACGAACAGTGTCAAAGGGCCTTCGATGAATTAAAGGAGGCCATCATGTCTGAACCAGTTCTATGGCTACCCGATGTCACCAAGCCTTTTGAGCTACACACTGATGCATCAGATTTTGCAATTGGTGGAGTACTGATGCAGGAGGGACATCCGATCGCCTTCGAAAGCCGCAAACTAAAAAACACCGAGAAGAAATATACAGTACAAGAAAAAGAGATGACAGCTATCATCCATTGCCTACGGACATGGCGGCATTATCTTCTCGGGTCCAGGTTTGTTATAAAAACCAATAATGTTGCCACTAGCTATTTTCAAACACAAAAGAAGTTAAGTCCAAAGCAAGCTAGGTGGCAAGATTTCCTCGCTGAATTTGATTATGTCTTGGAATACAAACCTGGGAAAGCTAATTTTATGGCTGATGCCGTAAGTCGTAAAGCCGAGTTGGCTGCCATCACAAGGCCTTCGTTTGACATCAAAGACAAAATCAAAGAAGGCTTAGAACAAGATTCCTTCGCCAAACACCTAGTCTCTTTAGCTCGTGACGGGAAGACTAGACGATTTTGGTTAAAAGGAGACCTATTATTTACCACCGGAGACCGGCTCTTTGTGCCTAGATGGGGTGATCTAAGACGCACGATCATGAAAGAGTGTCATGACTCAAGATGGGCGGGCATCCCGGAATAAAAGGGACATTGGCACTTATCGAAGGTACCTTTTATTGGCCCCAAATGAAAGATGATGTTGAAACATACGTAAGAACCTGCTTAGTCTGCCAGCAAGAAAGATTGAACAACGCCAACCAGGGGGACTACTAGAACCGTTACCAACGCCCGATGGCCCATGGGAAAGTGTCTCAATGGATTTCATCACTTGCCTGCCAAAGTCAGAGGGAAATGGGAGCATAGTCGTGGTGGTGGATCGATTTTCCAAATATGGAACGTTCATTCCCGCACCAGCCGACGTAACGGCCGCTAAGACAGCAAGGCTATTCTTCAAGCACGTGGTGAAATATTGGGGCATTCCCTAAGTCATTATAAGTGATCGTGACCCGCGCTTCACGGGGAAATTCTGGTCCGAGTTGTTCAAGATTGCCGGAACAAGTCTGAATTTCTCAACGAGCTTCCATCCACAAACTGACGGACAAACCGAGCGGGTCAACGCATTACTAGAGTTGTACCTTCGGCATTATGTAAGTGCCAACCAGCATGACTGGGCACGGCTTATCGACGTGGCTCAGTTCTCTTATAATATGCAACAAAGTGAGTCAACCAACAGGAGCCCTTTTGAGATAGTCACAGGCCGTCAACCAGTAACTCCAAATGCTCTTGCCGCCTCTTACAATGGAAGTAGCCCTGCTGCTTTCAAAACAATTAAAGAGTGGCATGAACAGGTAGATTTGGCACGCGCTTCACTTAATAAGGCGGCTAAAAGGATGAAGAAATGGGCTGACAATAAGAGAAGGCACGTCGAGTTCCAGGTTGGGGACCAAGTCATGGTAAAACTATTACCCCAACAATTCAAGTCATTACGAAGTGTACACAAAGGACTTGTGAGGAAGTATGAAGGTCCTTTCCCAGTAATCGGACGAGTGGGCAAAGTCTCTTACCGCCTCCAGCTACCGCCCAAATTAAAAATACACCCCGTCTTTCATGTAAATTTTCTTAAGCCGTACCATGAAGATACTGAAGACATGGAGAGAGGGGTATCCAAACGAGCACCAACCGCTATGGTTACATCTTTTGATCGAGAAGTCGCCGAAATTTTATCGGATCGTACTATCCGAAGGAGGGGCGTCCCAAGCTACAAGGAGTATTTGATCAAGTGGAAGAATATGCCAGATAGTGAGGCCAGCTGGGAACCAGAGGACACACTATGGCAATTCAAGGACGAGATCAAGAAATACCAAGAGGAAAGCACGACGAGGACGTCGCGATCTTAGGTGGGGGAGAATGTCACGCACCGCTCATATTTCAAGCCACAATGCTCGGGATTCCAGAATTTTCAAGCAAACTATCTATACTTCAAATATTCATAGATTACTCTAAGAAATCTCAAGAAATCTCTAGATTTAACCATATAAAAATCTTGATGTATATCCTAAAATTTTCCTTGTAAAATATCTTAGATATTAACATACAAATATCTAAGATATTTAGCACTATGATAATTCTAGATTAGGAATACTCTAGATCCTTAGAACAAGTATAAATAGGTGATAGTATCATTCCAAAACACACACAAGTGTTGTAATCAAGCTTCCTTGTATACAAGTTCTCAAGCAATACAAGTGTTCCTTTCTTTCAAGCTCTCTTGTGATCATTCTTGCAAGCTCTAAAAGTCATTGAATCGCTGCTAACTTGGTGATCTGGTCGAGATCAAGGCTGACTTAGTACGGGGACTAAGTGCCGCATGAGAGTTTGGGAATCACTCCGTGACACTAGGCTACCTAAAACCCAACCCTAACAATAACCCTAACGCCTAAAATAATAATACTAATCCTAATAATAATACTAAAATAAATAATAATTAACTTGACATAACTTAAATGAGAACATACCTTAAACTATCTATGGCAATTTGATGTAGAGTCTCCCTACCCGTGTTCCTACTCAAGCAAAAACGACTATTAACAACGCCCAGTGGGGTATTGAGTACTCGAGATTCTCTTTATAATAAAGCGTTCTTAAGAAAACTTATATTCTGAAGAAAACCTATGAGCTTCTTTTTATAGCAAGCAGGCAAGCAGTTGAACTCTATTCTTCTATCGATGTGGGATGAAAGTGAGCAGCCTGGCTGCTTACTTACTTATTGATAGGCGTGCTTGCTTGCTTACTTATAATTAATTCAGCTACTTCATTTGTTTTTCTCTCATAACTTTTAAACTATAGAGTTCTATAAAATTTCAATATGTCGTTGGGACGAGCTCATTTTTCTCTACGAGTCGACCTAAGTTTTGCTAAAAACGGAGTATGGGAGAATATAATATATTTTATTATTATTTGATATTTTCTTAAAATAATAAACTTTCAACATCACAACTCATCTTTCAAATAGTCATCTTACTAGCTACTTACTCATACGATAATATATGAAAGAAAATCTTCATATTTTGTGCATTTACAACTATTACATTTAGGTTTGGGGTATTACATCCTCCCCCTACAAGAATTTCATCCTTGGAATTTTGCTTTACTTAAAGAGGTGAGGGTATTTTTCTTTTATTTCATCTTCTAATTCCCATGTGTAGTCAGGTCCATAACGTGCATTCCACTTGACCTTGATGAATGGAATCTCTTTTATACGCAACTTTTTAATCTTTTGATCTTCGATCCACAGTGGTTTCGTCGATGTGTACGTCTTCCATAGGTAATTGTTGTGCTTTATCTACTAGGCATTTTCTCAAATTTGAAACGTGAGAAGTATCATGTATACCTGCCAGTTGCTCTGGGAGCTTTAATCGATATGCCACCGGTCCTACTTTGGCCGTTATGTTGAATGGTCCAATGTATCTGGGTTCGAGCTTTCCTTTCTTTCTAAATCGGATCACTCCTTTTAGTGGGTATACCTTTAGCATCACTTTTTCCCCTATTTGAAATTCTAGGGGTTTATGTCTTTGATCTGCATAACTCTTCCATTTATCTTGAGCACTTTTCATTCTTCTTTGTTTGTTGAATCTTCTCTGTGGTTTCAATAATGATTTCTGGTCTTGACAGTTGAATTTCGCCTACTTTTGTCCAGGAGATAGGTGTTTAGCACTTTCTTCCATATAAAGCTTCAAAAGGTGCTGCTTTGATGTTGGCATGATAACTATTGTTGTAAGCGAATTCGATAAACGGCAGATGATTACTTCAACTACCACCAAAATCAATCACACGTGCCCAAAGCATGTCTTCTAAGGTCTGAATAGTCCGTTCACTCTGCCTATCTGTCTGCGGGTGATAGGCAGTGCTTAAGTTAAGTTTGATTCACAATTCGTATTGGAAACTTTGCCAGAACCTAGATGTGAAATGGCTATCCCTGTCTTATATGATTGATACATGCACTCTATGCCACAAGACTACTTCTTTGATGTAAATCCGGGTAAGCTTGTTCATCTTGTAGACCTCACGAATCAGCAGAAAATATGCAAATTTAGTCAGTCCGTCTATAATTACCCGGATAGTATTATAACCATGACTTGATCTTGGAAGTTTTGTAATAAAATCCATAGGGATTTTGTCCCATTTCCATTCTGGAATCTCTGGCTGCTGTAAATTACCTGACGGTTTTTTATGCTCTGCTTTCACTTTAAGGCAAGTGAGACACTTTTCTACGTATCGAGCTATAGATAGTTTTGTTCTTGGCCACCAATAGGCATTCCTTAGATCTTTGTACATCTTATCACTGCTGGGATGGATAGAATACTTAGACATATGGGCTTTATCTAAGATTATATCCTATAGTCCCCCAAAACTAGGAACCCATATTCTATTGTTAAATCTTAGGATATCATCATTTCTGGCTATCAAAAGTTTAGTCTCCCAAGCATTCTTTTCTTCACTTGATTCTTATTTAAAGCTTCTAGTTGTACATTCTTAATTTGTTTCGAGAGACTAGTTTTAACCTCAACTCTAGATGCACGAATTGTTATTGGTTGGGGCTTCTCCTTTCTACTTAATGCATCAGCTACTACATTAGCCATACCTGGATGGTATTGAATCTCACAGTCAAAATCACTTAATAACTCCATCTAGCATCTTTGATGCATAGTAAGCTCTTTCTGCTTGAATATGTGTTTCAAACTTTTGTGGTCAGTATAAATAGTACATCTTGTTGCGTAAAGATAATGTCTCCAAATTTTTAGTGCAAACACTACAGCACCAAGTTCTAAATCAGCTTCTTTTGTGACTCTTCAATTGTCGAGATACGCAATTACTTTACCCCTTTGCATGAGTACACATCCCATACCATAATGAGACACGTCACAATAGACAACATAATCTTTACTTCCTTCAGGAAGTGATAATATTGGGGTGCTGCACAATTTTTGTTTCAATATGTTAAAGGCTTCTTCTTGTTTAGGTCCCCAATTAAACTTAGATGCTTTTTGGGTTAGCGTTGTTAATGGCATAAGAATCTTGGAGAAGTCTTGAATAAATCTTCTATAGTATCCTGCTAACCAAATAACTCTTGTGATTGGAGTAGGATTTTTTTACACTTTCCATTTTTTGATAGCCTCAACCTTCGTAGGATCAACACGTATACCTTATTCATTGATTACGTGACCTAGGAATTGAACTTTGCATATCCAAAACTCACACTTAGAGAACTTTGCGTAAAGTTTTTCTTTCTTAAGTAATTAAAGGACTGCTGTGAGGTGTTGTTCATGATTTGCCTCGTTCTTAGAGTAAATTAGGATGTCATCGATGAAAACAGTCACAAACTTATCGAGATACGGTTTAAAACTCTATTCATGAGGTCCATGAATATTGTCGGTGCGTTGGTAAGCCCAAACGACATTACCAAAAATTCATAATGGTTGTACCTAGTCCTGAAAGTGGTCTTAGGTACACTTCAGGTGTTACCTTTACCTGATGATATCCAGATCGCAAGTCTATTTTTGAAAAATAACTTGCTCCTTGTAACTGATCAAACAAATCGTCGATCCTTGGTAAAGGGTACTTATTCTTTATAGTGACTTTATTAAAGTCTCTATAATCGATACACATACACATCGTCCTATCTTTCTTCTTAACGAATAGGACGTGCTCCCCAAGGCGAAGAGCTTGGCTGAATAAACCCCTTATCTAGTAGTTCTTCAAGTTGCTTCTTGAGTTCTTGCATTTTTGTCAGGGGTAGTCTGTATGGAGACTTGGTAATTGGTGTTGTCCCAGGTACTAAGTCAATTCAAAACTCGACTTGTCTATCAGGTGGAAGTCCCGGAAGCTCATCCGGAAATACCTCAAGGTATTCCCGTACTATTGGCATGTCTTCAATCTTCTTATTCTCTATGGTGTTTACACAATAGGCCAAAAAGGCACTACATCCTTTTCTCAGACATTTTTGTGCTTGTGCTATCGTGATGAGGTTTTAATCTTTTCAGCGCGATCTCCTAATATGGTTAACCATTAGCCGTTGGGTAATTGGAGTCGAACGATCTTTTTATCCACTATTTCAGCGTGATGTAGGCCTAACCAATCCATTCCTATAACTACATCAAATTCTCCTAGTTCCATAGGCATTAAATCAATAGGAAATGGATAACCATTCAAATTCAAGATATAATTTTTAATGATATCGGTGATTTCCTTTGACTCCCGTCAGCCATTTTAACTATAAAGGTATGATCTAAACTTTGTGGTTCTTGATTCAAATAGCGCCTAAAGGTATTTGATACTAAAATTTTATTGGCACCAGAATCAAATAATACTCGTGCATATATATCATTGACAAGATACGTACCGGTAATCACATTTGGACTATTACAGGCTTCCTCCATCGTCAACATAAATTCATGCCCTTTAGGTTTGTTTGGTTGCAGATTGTTGTCATTTTGAAGTTTTGGGCAATTGAGTTTCAAGTGTCCTGGATCTCTACATTCAAAACATTTTCTCTTCTCCTTGCATTCTTGAAGAAGATGCTCGGTACTTTTGTAATTGGGGCATGGTTGTGTACGACACGACCTCGGATGATTCTTCTTACAAAATCTGCATTGAGGCATTTCTCTAGGTTTCTTGAAGTTGTTATTCCTGGTGTCCCCTTTTCCTTCTTCCCATTTTCTTTTTGGTGCAAGAGATTCGACTTGTCGTCGTAATATCTCGGCGGCCATGATAGTGCTGGCTTCAACCGTTTCTGAAAACATTTTGGGGGATTTGGATTTAATGAAAACCCTCATTTCGGATGGTAAACCCCAGATAAACCTATTGATCAGTTGTTCATTAGTTGTCGCTAGATGTGGAACAAGTCGAGATATTTCATTAAAACGAGTAACATACTCTTGGTATGTCTTGTTTCCTAGTTTTAACCAGAAGAACTCCACTTCTAGTTGTTCAGTTTCACTAGGATGACATAATTTAGTAAGAAACTTATGAACTGTAACACCCGGAAATTTCAAAAGAGAAAAAGAAAAGAAAAGAGAAGTATAAAGAAAGAAAGGTGAAATAACCCAAGTTGAGGGGTTAAAGTTGTGCAACAGGCAAACTTTAATATTATTATGTTTAAAAAGTGGGCATGGCCGCCCACTCTTCCTGCTCTCACCAACTGCTAGGCTGCAAAAGTAAAAGAAGAGAGTTTTCCATCGGTTTTCTAAAGAGAAGAAGAAGAAGATCGTCTAGAAGGTAAGATTTTGTGTGTTTTGTTCGGTTTCAGCTAGGTTTTCAGCTTGTAGACCGAGTCTTATGTGTTTCTTTATGTTCGGTTGTGTGTTTTTGGTGTGTTTAGGTGTTTAAACTCCAAGTGCTCTCGAGTTTGGAGGAGTTTTACTCTAAGGCTGCTGTAGGTGAGTTCTAGAACCTCGAATTTTCTGTTTTTAAACTTGTTTTGGGGCTGGAAATGCATGTAAATTATTATTTTTGCAACTTTCAGTATGTAACCATATGTGTTCCCCCGTTTATGTGGGTATGTGTGTTTGTGAATGTTTTGACCAAATTATATGGTTGTATGCTTGTTTTATGTGCTTAGTATGCTAGATTTGGGCTAAGGATATGTTAGGATGATGATCGGGAACTGAAATTAGTGTAAGTTAGAACTCACATAGTGCCCATACACCCAGATTGCCCATGCGCCTAAGTTTCCCATGCGCCCAAGTACTCATGCGCCTGCATAGTACTCATGCCTGCATAGCTCCCATGCGCTTGAGTTTTTGCCCATACGCCTAAGTGTTTGCTCATGCGCCTAAGTTTTCCTATGCGCCCAAGTATCCATGCGCCTGCATAGTACTCATGCACCTGCATAGTACCCATGCGCCTAAGTTTTCCCATGCGCCTAAGTTTTTCCCCGTTCGCCCAAGTGTTCCCATGCGCCCAACTGTCCGTGCGCCTGTATAGTACCCATGCGCCTGCATAGTGCTCATGCGCCTAAGTTGCCTTAGAATTTTTCTGAAATTTTAGGAAAAATGGAAATTTATGATTAAGCTCTGGAATGTTTTAGGGGTTATGTTTGTTCATGATATGCATGTTGTGGCATGTTATTGATGTTCCTTATTACGTATTATGACGTGACTTTACGTGGTGTGTTAATACTCTTATACGTAAAGTATTATCATAAAAGAAGCGAAAGATTAAAGATAATGAAAAGTAGAACATAACGAATGGATGAAAGTCTTGTAAGCAAATTTAAAGAGGTTCACAACTCAATGAAGAGTTGTTAGCTCAACTGTGTGCAATGTAGCATGCGATCTTGGCTAACCCATGAGGGTGTACACACAGAGGGGCCGGTCTTGGTGACTGATCCATACGTGCGAAATGGGATCCTTGTCGCTTAACCCCAAGACTGAGGTGGTTTCGTGCCTAATGATGGGGTATAGCTTATGACAGGATCTAGATAGAAGTGAAAGATAATAAAAAAGTGCGAAATGAATGATTATGAACGATGATAAAAGATAATAATGATATTATCAAGATGTATGTATGTTGTGTGATCATGAACGAAAGTAAAGGAAATGTTTTTACTAAAGGTAAAGTATTTTATTATATAAAACTAGGACTCACTCAGCAACGCTGACTTTTTATGCATTTTCAGTTGGCAGGTAGTTTGTTGCTGAGGATGGCACGAGGGTGAAGCTACTTGGCGGGCAAGACTGGCATCCATCTCATGCAATAATAATGATGTTGTTATGTAATACAACTAAGTGATATGTATTACTTGAAAAATGTGTTTATTAAAGCATGAAATGATTTTAATGAATTATTCTGCTGTAATGTTTTATTTACTTACTAAATCTTAATATGTTTTGATATAAATGAGGTTATGATTGACCAACTATGGGGATCCCGAGAACAGGGCCTTACATGAACAAATTCCTCTCAGTTCATCTCCTTGACTTTTTCTTTACCCTGGGTTCAGACCATAATGTTCCACCGGTGAATGGCTTCAGCTTCAAACATATGTATGGCGAACCGTACTTTGTTATTATCGTTACAGTCACAAACATCCAATACCGACTCCATATGATTTAGCTAGTCTTGAGCTTCCACGGCTCCTTTTCTTCGGTTGAAGGGCGGAGGTTTACAGGACATGAAGTGCTTATAGGTGCATTCCTTTGATTTGGTTCCTTCCATTCTTTCCCTTTCTTGTATAGGCGTGGAAGCAGCCGAGCTTTCTTCAAGTTGCTCCTTTGATTTATCAGCATTACTAGTTTGTGCATTCGTTAGTATCTTTGCGACTTCTACTGCTATGTTATGGATAGCTTCAGTATTTAGAATTGGGTTCATACTAGATCGAGTTCTAACACTATGGGAGGAAGTTCGAGTCCTATGAAAACTTTCTCCTGTCCTGCTGCTAACTTGTTCGCGTCTAGACTCTTGTTCATGTCTAGATCCTTAATCATCTCTATGTTCAGACATTGCACCTACTTATAGGTTTATATGACTATTGTGACCTCTCGTATTTTTATTTAACGTTTGTTAAACGTCGTTATCTCTTGTAAGGGCTTGTTTTGTTATTAATGCAAGTACGAGGACTTATTTGTAATTTCTTGGAATTATTATAATTGGTTATAGTTAAATAATTAAATAATTAATAATAATAATAATAATAATAATAATAACAATAATAATAATAACAAGCGTAAGAGAAAATGTTAATATTAATAATAATAATGAAAATAATAATAAAATGATAAAATAATAAATACTAATAATAAGTAATAATTATAATAAGTGTTAATCTTGTAAATAAATAAAAACAATATAAAATTAATATTTTAAAAAAACTTGTAAATAATAGTTTTGGGCATGGAATAATAACATTTAAAACTTCAGGGACCAAACTGTAATTTTTCTTTTAAACTATAAATTGAACTTTGGGTTAACCATGCAAACTTATAAACCACAGGGACCAAAGTGTAATTTTTTTAAATCAAAAACCCAAAATCCGATTTCCCGATGGGAGCTCCGGCCACACCCAAAACCCCTGAAATTCACGGATTTTAATCGAATTAAACCATCATTTACTCACTCGCACCAGTTTCGAACCCTATCCTATCGTTTATTCGAATTTAAGTACAGTATTGATGGTTTCTGGACATGAAACCGAAGAACAATCAAACTAAAAATCGGTTTTATCATTAAATCGAGTTAATAATACAATTAAATAGGCACTAACGTTCCTCTAATCATCTCGAACTCAATGTGATGATTTACTTCACTTGAAACAACAATTAATCCGGTTAATGCGACCTGAAACCCCCGACTTTAAGATTATAGTCGTTGGGCGCGTAATCGAGCAAATTAAGGTATAAAAACAGAGGAGAAACCTTCAAATTGACTTTCTTAAACTACCGGCATTGTCAATTTTATCAAAAACATACACACATTGAAATACCCAATCAAGAATAGTCGCGGCCCATTCGAACTTGAAATCATCAAGAACAACACTGAATCAGGTAATCAAACACATGTTGACACTCGTTTTGATGTAAGAAACAGAAGCCCTATGGCTAATTTCATAACCATCATCAAATTGTTGTTCAATTGGATGATTTGGGAATTAGGGTTCTTCGTGTAATTTGGGGGTTTTGCTGAGAAATTGGTTTTTAAATTATGATTCCCATTCTATTACACCGGACAAGGCTTTAGCCCATCGGTTTAACTCTTGGGTGTTGGGTAGGAGGTCCCGGGTTCGAACCCGGGCACCTGCAAATCTTTTTAAATGTGTTTTTGGATTTTAAAATGCAGAAAATACTTTATTATTATTATAAAACTTATAAACATCATTTTAAAATTTAATAAAATTATTTTCTTGTGAATTTTCTTAAAAGCTCAATTAAGAAACTATTATTTCTTTTATTTTTAACATCATAAAAATTTGTTATAAAATACCATTTATCATTAATTTCAAATTGTAATAAATCTTATTTAATAATTTCAATGTAGTAAATTCATTAATGTTATACAATATAGTTACAAATTTATTTATATTTATTTTATGAAAACAAATATATATGTACATATTTAAAATGTACACTCATTGTAATTAATATAATTATTTTAATCATTTAAATTTACAAATTACTATTTTATTAAATAGTCAATAATAACCATTTGATAGTAAAATCTAACTTTTATCAATAATGATTAACACTAAAATTCTTATTTAATCATTTAGATATCAAAATAATAACAAATTGTATTTATTTAATAACTTAAAAATCATGGACTAAATGGTTTATAAATATAACACCATAACTATCATGATTAATCTCACACGTCGTTCATTTAGGTTGAACGTTAACAAATCCTCGGCATATTTTTATACAAGGCTTTCTTATTTGCTCATCCTATTATTCATGTGAGTTTTCATACCCATTTTTATATTATTTCACAATTTTGGGGTGAAACATGTTAAACGTATCATAAACACATTTGTAACCGTGTTTTTAATCTTGTAACACTTGTGCAATTCATCTTATTTTGTCATGGTTATTTGAAATCTTGTAATTATCATGTGAAGACCCTTGTAAGATACAATCATTAACTATTGCTAGCCTGGCGACGTCATAGATCTATGAGCCTGACAAGCCTATTTGGTGCTAAAGCCGAGGTTATTGCCGGCTCCTAGTGCCGTATTCTTGAGCACTATGGGAACCAAATACACTTAGCTAATCGTTTAATCTTGTAATGGCCATATTTGTCAAGGTTTAATTGTTGCATTTGTTCATCCATCTTTATTTACTTTATTCAATAACTATAACGTGAATTTTCATCTTTTATATATATATTTATGTATGCTAAAACTATGGAAACTCACCAACATATTGTTGACATTATTTTTAGCATGTTTCAGGAAATGATACTTCTTAGCTTGTTTTTGAAGACTTGTTCACATCTAGGATTGGACCTAGATTATAATAAAAAGACATTTATTTGTCACATGACGCTTGGAAACTTATGTATTTGATTGTTGAACTTACGTTATTTCCATTATGTACATTATGAATCTTGATATTTAATAATATTGTCATTTTTAATTTAGCGTTGTGTGGCATGAACAATCTTAACCCTCACACCTCGACTTTTCCGCCGTTAAGGTTGGGGTGTGACAACTATACAGAAGTTACTGGTATGTGCTAAGCATACTTATAACATAAGAGTTATGTTACACATATTCATTTATATAATACATATTTATGGAATAAAAAGACATGGCGTAGGTTATTTTATCTTACGTCATTCTAAGAACATGAGTATTTTTTTTTCTAAAAACTTGCTATTTGGCACAACCTGAGTCTAACATTAATCTTATAGAGCTCTACTAGTTAAAGCTTAGGCCTTTTATATAATACCTAATTCGCTAAAACCTCAGGCTCTGAAACCAACTGTTGCACCCTACCCAAAACCCAGGGCAGATGTGTACACTTGATACAACTTACAGCGAAAGCAAACTGAGTTTTCATTTCAAACTTACAACATTTTGAGTACAATACATTATTTAATTACAATATCAAACAACTATAAACTTCTACAACTCTAGATTTCACTGTCTCCCCATTGTTCCTAGAGTAATCTCATTGATTACCTGTGATATATATACTCAAAAAGACGTCAACTAACGCTGGTGAGCTCATGCTGTACGGTTTACAAAATTAACTTTGACATGCATATAATATGGGTTGTGATATATGGGTCCATAGGCACACTACCTTCTCTGGTTTTACCACAACCATTGGCAGCGGGTTTGTCAGACCCTCCCCGACCGTCAAATAGGTATGAGAATATGCCTGATGCATAAGATGAACCCTATCATCTTTTCAATCAGTTTGACACACCCCATTAATATATCAGGATCCTTTATACCCTTACCGACCTGTGCATATATGTAAGCATTATAATTATTACTGGTACAGACACAACGAGTATATTATCACAGTTTTGAAAACAATCACGATAACTCACCTGTTTAACAGTTGCTCAACAGTTGATAATCAATTACTAGTAAGATCTGGTGATATCTCAAGGTCCTGATACAGTTTAAGTAATCCTAGGTCAGGCAATGGTACAAATAACTAGCCATTGTCATGGTTGGATATTAGCTAGCGCTACCTTGTTTAAGCATGGGTGATCAGTCCATGCCTAACTATGGCTAGGCTACCTAAAACCCAACCCTAACAATAACCCTAATGCCTAAAAGAATAATACTATACTAATACTAATCCTAATAATAATACTAAAATGAATAATAATTAACTTGACATAACTTAAATGAGAACATACCTTAAAACTATCTACGACAATTTGATTTAGAGTCTCCCTACACGTGCTCGTACTAGAGCGTTCTCATGAAAACTTATATTCTGAAGAAAACCGATGAGCTTCTATTTATAGCAAGCAGGCAGGTAGCTGAATTCTATTCTTGGGATGAAAGTGAGCAGCCTGGCTGCTTGCTTACTTATTGACCAATTTGCTTGCATACTTATAATTAATTCAGCTACTTCATTCGTTTTTCTCTCATATATTTAAACTATAGAGTTCTATAAAATTTCAAATACGTTGTTAAGATGAGCTCATTTTTCTTTACGAGTCGACCTAAGTTTTGTTAAAAACAGAGTAAGGGAGAATATAATATATTTTATTATTATTTGATGTTTTCTTAAAATAATAAACTTTCGACGTCACAACTCATTTTTCAAATAGTCAGCTTACTCTCTACTTACTCATACGACAATATATGAAAGAAAATTTTCATATTTCGCGCATTTACAACTATTATGTTTAGATTTGGGGTATTACATTAAAGATTAAAGCTTACAACCCTTTATATGTTATCTTAAAATTATTGTAAAATTACAATCTTGTCTTAAAGAGATATTTTATAGATAGTAATAAATAATAGATGATATATAAATAGATTATTATTATCATAATTATTATAAAAGTATTTAGTAATTATATAGTTAAGTATTCAAACAGAATAATACTTAATTATAAATTTTATTATTATTATTATTATTATTATTATTATTATTATTATTATTATTATTATTTATTATTATTATAAAATTATTTAGTTAAGTATTCAAATAAGGTAATACTTAATTATAAATTATATCTATACTATATATAAAACATTTAGGAGGGGTATTTAAGATACCCTAAAATTAAAAACACATACTTTACTTAATGCATAAGGTATAACCATTTTTAAGGGTAAAATAGTAATTATATCATTATGTACGGATTACCCCCTTACAATTAGTTACATAATAACCCTACACTTACTAACACTTACATAAAAGTTTAACAAATTTGAACTATTTGATATTTTAAATTTGTATTATTTTAGGAATTTAAGAACCAATAATTCAACCCTATCCATCATTTTAGGCATTTAGTAACCAATTATTAGATGGAACGTATAAGCATTTTGGTTACTAATAAGTGAAGTTATTTTCTTTTTATTAAATGAAGTTTAAATTATGAGGTAATAGTGAATAAAAAACCAACTTTAAACCTTTATACTAACACTTACGTAAAATTTTAACAAATTTGAATTACTAATAAGTGAAGTTATTTTCTTTCTATTAAATGAACTTTAAATTATGAGGTAATAGTGAATGAAAAAACATCTTTAAATTTTTATACTAACCGCTGCCGTAAAAATTTAAAAAATTTGAATTACTAAAGTGAATTTATTTTATTTCTATTAAATGAAGTTAAAATTAGGAGGTAATATTGAATAAAAAAACAAATTTAAATATTTATACTAACACTTACGTAAATATGTAACAAATTTGAATTACTAATAAGTGAAGTTATTTTCTTTCTATTAAATGAAGTTTATATTATGAGATAATAGTAAATAAAAAACATCTTTAAACCTTTATACTAACCGATGCCGTAAAAATATATACTATACATAAAGCATATGAGAGGGGTATTTTAAGATACCATAAAATTAAGAACAATTATTTTACTTAATGCATAAGATACAACAACTTTTGAGGGTAAAATAGTATTTTTAACATTATCTACAGATTACCCCTTACAGTTAGTTACATAATAACCTTACACTTACTGTAATTTACATAAAATTTTATATTATCAACCCATAAACCAAAAAATCTTAATTTGTTTTATGATTTCAGTTATATATTTTCATCTATCATGTTTAAAAACTTTTTGAGACTACAATTACAACCTGTGTATTTTTTAAACATTTTGATGTAAATTTTTTGCTAAACCAATCTATATTTTGTGAGGTATAATAAGTTAATGGGTAAATGTAGAAGTCGTCATTCAAAACTCATTTATTTGGTTTTTTAAATTTTAGTTTAAAAAAATATAATCGACTTTTGTAAAATTACTACAAGAATAACAAAAATTAGAAACACGTGTCGGATGTAATATATCGCCCCGCCACATTGCTCGGGCACTCTTCTAGTGTTAGTTTAAATATTAAAAATTATATAATATTTAATGTAGTAATTAAAGAATCTTACAATATTAAATGATGTATTATTTACAAGAAGTTTATTAATAAGAGGTAAAATAGGAATGATTGCATTGGACACTTGTACCTAATGATTAAAAAGTTGTATTAGGAGTCTTAATTTTTTTGTAAAACTACATTTGTATTATAAGATTTTGCTTTATATAGTAGTATAGTAGACACCTACGATTCGTTGCGGTTTGATTTTAAATGTATACGTGATTGTCCCAATGATAGTTTTTGGGATTATCATGATTTTAGTAAGTTGAATGATATAAGCGCTCGGATTCTCATGGATAACTACACATACTTTAGTGATTCGTTATTATATCGTCACGATACTATTATTAAACATATGATATTTAATAAGTCGTGGATATTAAGTAAAACAAATACGTTAAAAGTATTTGAATAAAAACTATCATAAAATGTAGAACATATATCATGATTAATGATATGTTATTATTAGATTGTTACAAATAAAATAACATGTCAAAAACACAGTATTAAATTTTAACACATATTATTGTTGTTGTTGTTGCTAACCTTTTAATAAAAATAATCAATAATATTAATATTGTTATATTTTTTATTATTATATTTTTTAGACATATTAAATAATATGTCATTTACTAACAAATTTAGTCATAAATACTAAAGTTATCGACTACCCAAAATACCCCTAGAAAATATAACTATTAGTTATTATAAATATTAGTTGTATACGTAAGTATTTAAATAGTATTCTATTACAAATAATATAATATTTAATGTATTGAATTAAATAATATCATATTATTAAATAATGTATTAATAATATGTATTAAATAGTATATTTATTAAAAGAGTTTATTAAATAAGGGTAAAAATATAACTATTGCATAGGACACTTGTACTCTATGCTTAAAAAATTATATTAGGTGTTTACAATTTTAGTAAATTACTATCTTCTACTATTAAAATTTAAAATCTATACTTCTATATATACTTATCTTTATCTTTATACTCTAATATAAGAGTAACTTGAGATGACACGTGACAACACCACAATCATCCTCACCAAAATTTTCCCGCCTCTCTCTCATATTAAATAATTATCTTAATTATTAATAATATTATTTAATACTTTTTTAGATTTAATAAATTAAGAAAGAAATCTATTCATTAATGTTATTTTTAAATAAATAATTTTTTTATAAAATAATAATTTTTTCTAAAGCATAAAAATTTTTTAAAAATACAAAAGATTTTAAAATTGCTATTTTTAAAAAGTCATTTTTTTAAAAACCAAAAATAATCAGATTTAGGAGTTATAATAAGAAAATTTTTAAAAATGATATTTTTATACGGTTTGTTTTAAAACAAAATATTTATTTTATTGAAAAAAAATCAAAAATAAAATTTTAAAAAGTTGATATCACTGTTTTATTATTTATAGTCATTTCTCATATGTAATTTCGGTCATATCATATATTTGAATAATATTTTATAATTATTAATTTTATTATATTAATATTTTGGTTATTCAACCCGTGTAATACACGGGTTGACTAAATCTAGTACTTATATAATAAAAGAGTAAAAAGGGTGCCACATGTCATTATATGGTGCATCTTCACTCTTATTTTCCCGCCTAACTAATTACTGAATTTAGGGCAACTAAATTAATACTTCAACTATTTTTAATTCATTTAAGGCAACTATACTAACTTATTATACAATCAACTTTATTATTTTAGTCAACTAAACTAATATTTATTTTAATTTTTATCTCCATATTTTTTAAAGTCAAAATTCTCTTTGTTATCAATTAAATTGTTTAACCACATATTTTTAAATTCTACAAACCAAAAACAATTTTATACAAGCAAAAAAGTATACATTTAAAATTAATTATTTTGTTGAATGATAGGGTATCTTTATCATATTATTATAGCCGAAAGTATTTAAATTAATTATTTTGTTCATCCCTATTTTGAAAAATTAATTAATTTTGGTTTTTAAAACAGTTTTAAAAAAATAATTAAATTTTGATCATAATTTTATAAACTTTTATTACTTTTAGAAAAGATTGATATTTTACGATAATTTTTTCATCTTAACTATTTAATTTGATTATTTTATTTTCAACCCGTGTTCTGACCTAGTGTACGATATATAGCCGTATAGATTAAACACCAACATAGTTACTATGCGTGGATTACAACTCCTTCTGCGCTGGTCATCTTTTCTTGGTTACACGTCAGTCTCTTTTCAAATGCACCGCCTTCGGTATCTGCCCTTCCGCCTTGCGCTGCTGTTTTAGGTGTATTCCACTTGCGTATTCTGGAGGAGTTGCATCATCGTCTTGGTTCTCGCAGGTTTGGTTCTATGAAATTAGGTTTTTTGCCAATCTGAATTGACACACTTTCTCAGTATTTTGTTGATTTTTAGTGATCGATTCACTCAAGAATGAGTTGGTTCTGTTTCTTGCGACAACCTGATGGGATTTAGGTTTCCTAAATCCTTCTTTGTTACGTGCATTAATCTTGCAGCTAAATGTCAATATGAACTGATGATTATGATGTGGTTTTTTACTAAAATCGTTTGGTCCAATGTTATTATTGTCATCTGTCGTTCCCAAAAAATGTTGGATTGTATTTCAGTTCTTTGTGTCTCTATGTTTCGTCATGGTGTGATCCTCTGTTTAGGTCTTCTAATTGGGGTTCTTTAGTTCTGTCCTCTTTAACTTGAAACTCAACACAGGACCTGAGAGGGCCTTAATTTCTTTGCTGTTCCAGTGGTTAAATGCTATTTTAGGGGTATGTAAGGTTAATGGAGTAGTATCGTACAAAATTCAACTTGCAGGCAAGTTTCCTATCTGGCTCTGCAAGAAATTTGTGGTGGTGTACTCTCTTCGTTATTAATTATTAGAAATGCAGTCATTAATATAATTATATATATAATGTATACATAAACATATGAATGGTAGGTTAAAGGAGTAGTATGCCATGGAAGTAGATTATATAAAAATCGAATTCCACCCAACAAAGTTAGGCTGGTTTACTTTTTTCCTTGCTTTATTGGACATGGTTTGTCTTTTCTTACCCTCGGTTTATTAGAGTCGAGAAACAATATTGTTTTCATAGTTTGCTTGAATCGGAGTCTGATTAGTTCCTTGCTTATAGTTCATGGTGATATGTTGTTAAAACTTAATCTTATCTGTTATATGTTGTTAAACACTTGATCTTTTTAGTTCTGTCATTTCATAGGGGATATTTGATGATCTCCAACTGATTTGTGGAGGTTGGATAGATCGTAGTCTATTTTCAAGGTTAGCTTTGTACCATTTCTTAGTTATGTTTTGTTAGATATTTTACAATTAATCATAGAACCAGGGAGTTGCTAGCTTGACTTGACTATTGTGTTTTGGGGACGTCATCACAAATTAAGGGTTGCAGTTGTAATCTAGGATTTGTCATCATGTTTTCTGGACTATTGTTGCGTTTTTAAGGACTGTTAGGTGATTGCAGTTAACCTGAACACAACAAGATTGTTTCGTGATATTGTGAGGCATGATTTTTCAGCATTAAATGTCGGATTAATCTTTGCTTTATGAAATGATGCTACTGTTTCTTAATGATGTTTTGTTGAACTTTTAATTTGCAATACACTTTCTGGGTTGTTTTGTTTAGGGGTGTGCAATGGGTCAAACCCGGACCGGACCAGCTAGAACCGGCCCGAACCGAGGACCAAAATGTATGAGATTTAAGGACCAAAGACCGGACCTTATAAAGATGGGTCGGTCCGGTCCTGTTCCTGGCCTAACGGGTCGGTTTTACTAATTGGGTCGGGCCGGTCCGAAAAAAAAGAATTATGCTGCTTTAGTGGGCTAGAACTAAACACACTAAAATAAAATAACATGATACTTGAACACACTAAAACAATAATATGTAAAGCAAACTTGCAAATAAAAAAATATGTAATTTTAAAAATCTTTAATTAGAAATAAAGTCTTTATAATGAAACCAAATAATAAAATAAAAACACCAAGCTTTTTCATTTGATCTTCATTTACTCTTCAGTCACGCACAAAACCGATGTTATCATAAATTTCTGAAAAAAAAGTTAATTATTAGAAACTCAAAAGATTTAATCAATTTTATAGCATATCATAGAATTTTGAATTTAAACCGACCTTTTGCAAGATTGTCAAGTTTTTCTAATTCCTCACTCTCGTTGATTTCTTTTCTTGCCATTCGAACCCAATCTTGCGTACAAATCAAAGCCTCAACAATAGAAGGGGATAGTGAAGTTCTAGACGATTCCACCACCCGTCCGCCGGTACTAAAAGCCGACTCCGAAGCTACGGTTGAAACTGGAATAGCTTGATAGAATCTCATCATGTTTTTGTGAATCCATCTACAATAAACATATGTAAGAAAATAGTATCATGCACGAAATATTCTCGACCATTATTAAACAAACATAGACGAACACATACAAACATAAACGAACAATTAACATAAGTAATAGAATAACATACAAAGAACAAGTAATAATAAAAAAGTTAACAGTTTACATAAACAATTAATATTAACTAACAATACTAACAATAGAGAGGTGTGTTGCATCAAGTTAACAAATAATAGATCGAACGACATGAATGTATAAATGTTAACATGAAAAAAATTGTGTAGGCTAACCTTTGATTGAATCACACTAATAGATCACCAAGAGTAAAATTATCTTAATTATTGAATGACACCACTTGCTTCTTGATTTGATTTATTAATTATGCATGCATGATATAATAGTTAGGATTATATAGTTGGATTATAAACTTGGATTTGCATCTGCCGTCATGGAAGGTCAAAGGGTTTCTAGTTTTTCTAGGTTATAATTATGCATGCATGATATAATAATTAGGATTATATAGTCTCAATCGCGTTTTATTATATTTATTAAATCGGTCTTTTTGGGTAATACGAGCTTTTATCGGGCCCGAACCGGCCCGGACCAAGGACCGAAATAACTAAAAATTTAGGACCGCGGACCGGACCATGTGTATGTATAATGGTTTGGGCCGGTCCGGTCTTTGGTTTTTTGGTCCGGTTTTTCAAGTCGGCCTGTATTATGCTCACTCCTAGTTTTGTTTGCGCATAGGGCCTTATGAAATCTAATACACAGTTCTATTTTGTAGAATATGATGAGCTATGAAGTTTTCTATCAGCATTATATGTTAGACTAATGTTTGGTTTATGTAATGGTGCCACTGTATTTCTATTGCATTGTGAAAATTAATCATATTATAATTATCCTTTTTGGTATTTTCTTCATTCAAGTCCATCACACATCTGCAACTACTAGACTAATGGCACCTTTGACTTCCAGATGAGCTAGGAAACAATCTTAGTTAAATGCATAATGGAGTGCATAATGTTTGAAGATGGGTGGTTTAAAGTTATCATCATTCAATGTTAGACCCTTAAATGTGGTACTTTGTTTTATTTTTTATTTGTGTTTGATTCTCATCACCCAAAATCCTTCTGTTGAACAAAACTGTTCTAAAATTCCCATCATAAAAGTTGTTAGTATATGTGATTAACTATTAGAGATTTGATTTTGTTTCATGTTAGGGTTATACACTAAGGTTCACCGGGACTGTTTAGTTAATGGAAAGTGAGCTTAAGCCCGAGCTTGACTAGGCTTGCAAATTTAAACAAGCCTGTTATTTATAATATTTTTTGTTAATAAGTTAAATATACTTAAATAATAATAGTTATTGGAAATAAAGTGATAATTATAAAACTAAAAATATATTATATGTTATATAAGTTATATATAAATATTATAATTGTAATATATAAAATAATTATATGATTTTATAAATTTATAATAATAAACAAGTTGGTCTCAAGACGAGCTCAAACTTGGAATGATGTTTCTGCATGTTTATTTAAGACAAGGTTGTATTCAAAATATGATCTTTTTTGGTATCATATGTTGCATCGACTAACGGTAACGAGGTTGTATTCAAAATATGGTCTTTCTTAACGGGATTCGCAAACCTGCCGCATCGCGCGGGGGTAAAATTCTAGTTTTCATCAAATTGTAATTTAGTGTTTTGTTTGAGCAATGAGCAGCAGAAGGAAAAGGGTATGGAGAGAAGAAGCATAGTGGTATGTACGTTAGTGGGGTTTCTAGGGCTCCTATCTGCGATTTTGGGGTTTGTTGCAGAGGCGAAGAGGATAAAGGTAATCAAATCAATTTCCATTTCATTTGATTTTAGTTCATGTGATTTGATTTCTCAAGAGTGAATGAGGTTGCAGGGCTCCCAGGTTAGGTTTTCATTTCCGTCTGAATGCGTGTACCCGCGGAGTCCAGCTTTGGGCCTTGGATTAGCCGCTGCTGTATCTCTTGTGCTTGCCCAAGTTGTTATCAATGTTGCAACCGGTTGCATCTGTTGTTGCGCCAGAGGACCCCATCCCCATCAGTCAGCCTCCAAGTGCACTTTGGCTCTTGTCTGCTTTGTTCTTTCCTGGTAATCCCATTCATTCATTCATTTATTTCTTTTTATTTATTTGTTTGTTTATCTGAGGGGGTATGAGATTGATTGGTGTATGCAGGTTGACGTTTGTTATAGCATTCCTTCTGTTGTTAAGCGGGGCGGCACTAAATGATGAGCACGGAGAAGAAAACATCTTCTTTGGGAGCTACTACTGTTATGTGGTCAAGCCTGGAGTCTTTGCTGGAGCTGCAACCTTGTCCCTGGCAAGTGTCGTCCTGGGCATCATCTATTATCTCACCTTCAAATCAACAAAGCAGCCACCGCCTGTTATTATTAATCAAACACAAACAGGCATTGTTATGGGCCACCCCCACCCCCACCAAGATCCTGTTTTTGTGCATGAAGATACCTATGCTAGACGCCAACTCTCTTAGTCTTAGATCATCCCATGGCCTTCTCTTCTCTTGGCTTGTTTTCAGAATTTTATAATCTTTTATTTTGCAGCATTCACTTGTATTAAGAAGCTATCCTACTTCATTTTGTTTTCTACAACTTACCTAGTCAATGCTCAAAACAAAACGACTACAAAGACGACATAATACAAACGACTTCCTACTTCATTTTGTTCAGCATGATATTTGTTTTCACATTGATTCAAGCCTAACGTACTTTACTTGTCAAATGAGGCATACACATCTTGGCAGCTGAACATCTGACATGATAAATATACAAGTAAGAAACCGGACGTTTTCATTCTTAAGTGAGATGTCTACCATAAAAAGACTCCTTTCTGGTTTATTTGTAGTCTACATTTATGCATTCAATATGGTCTCCTTCATATAACTGCTGTATTGTACCCTTCACAACAGTTGCCTGTGCAGGTACAAGACACAAGTGTACATAAGAATGTGTTATCAAGAAGAAACAATGTTCCAGCTTGGTAACAAAATTATTCTATACCTTCATTTTACCTTTCAAGTTTATCACAGAGAACTCGATTTAGTTATTGAACATCATGCTTCATAATAGAACCATATGTATCCCAGCCAACTCTTTTGTGGCAACACTTGTGTCAGTATACTGAAGTTTATAAAATCAACTCTGCAAATCAAGAGGAATGCCCCCTGATGGCATATTATTTTTACTTGTTGGCATATGATACACAGCCTGAATAAACCAGGTATAATGTAAGTGTTTTTCTTTTTCAAATGCTATATGTGATTGACTAATGTAGTTACTAGTAAGATCACCAACCTTCCTGAAATAAGGGATATGGTATAATGTTGGTAGCAGGGAGTTCATTGTAATACCCAAATAAATATAAAATATAGAAAGAGGAGGACTTAAGATGTTGATACAATTATTAAGGGACTAGTTTGTCATAATCATCAAACTTAAATGTTTCAGCCTTACTGAACCAATCGAATATTGTCCTCCTGCTGTACTTGAGAATGGTGAGAAGGTGGTTATTATTCAACCTTTCTTTTTAGAAAAAGCTAAAAAAGAATTCACTACTCAGCTGTATGGATACTTTGTTGGTGAAGAAATGGGATTACAATTCGTGAGATACAATTTATTTAGAATGTGGAAGAAGTTTGGTATTGACAACATCTCCTCAAATGGTACTGGTATCTTCTTTTTCAAATTCAAACATAAAGAGGGATTAAATGAAGTATTAAAATCAGGCCCATGGATTGTGAATGGTGTTCCTCTATGCATAAAGAAGTGGCAGATTGGTATGAACCTCACCAAAGCTAACCATGCAGTATTCCTATTTGGACTACTTTTAAAAATTTACCTCTGGAATTATGCAATGCCAAACGCATATGTCAAGTTGCAAGTTGCAAGTTGCGTTGGCAAACCATTAATATTTGATAGTATTACTACTGAAAAGTGTACTAAGCAAAATGGTGTTGCGGGATTTGCTAGGGTGTTAATTGAAGTCCCTGCTAAAGATAACTTTCCTGACCATGTCAAAGCCATATATCCAGCAGATGGTATATCTGGGGAAAATAATGTGATTATTAAAGTAGAATACCAACAACACCCTCCGAAATGTAGTCACTGTTTGGTGTTTGGTCATAGTTTTGAAACTTGCAACATCAGACCCTTAACAGCAGAGGAGGAAAAAGCTAGAGATATATATAAAGGATGCTGCGAATAATGTTCAAAGAGCTGAGGTAACAAAACACAATCATAGGATAGATTCAGATGGTTTTGAAAAGGTGGGAAGAAAGAATAAAGGAGTGAAGCCTAATAATGCTAATGGTCCCCATGAAACATCTCCAAAGTCCAAAGAAAATGGGTAATACAAACATTCAAGGTGAAAGATCTCCAACCAGTAAAAAAAGTAACATGGGTGGTTATAAAGAATATGGTACGAATAGGCAAAAGGGCAATAAACAAGATAATGGGTGTACTTATGGAAAGGGTGGTAATATTAAACATACAGAAATCAAATCTGAAGATTTAAAAGTTCCAAGTGGAAAATTAAATGACAACATGGATTCTCCAGCACAGAATACCAGGAAGAAATATGGGGATCAGGGCCAAAGCTCTCAACAGAAGGAGATAAAGAAAGAGTATAGGGTCAAGACAAGGATGAATCTTAGTAAAGAAGGTATTGTAGAGGAGAATGATGGTTTCATGAAGAATAGTTTTGAGATATTAAAAGGTGGCATTGAAGATGAGAATGATGTTAAACAAGATTTGGGGCATGATGAGCAAATGGAATGTACTCCTGTGTATGAAAAAGTTAAATTGTTTGAAGAAAAGCAAATTCCTATGAAGAGAACAGACAAGAGCTCTCAAGATAAAGGTTGTAAGACTGACAAAGGAAGTTCCTCAAAAGCTGCTGTTTCAAACTCTAGCAGGGGAGGAAAACTTAAAGACAGTTACTATGAATGGGCCAAAAAGTTTAAATTTCTAAATAATAGTGTGGGCTTAAAGGGGATGGATGTGAAAAGAGTTATGTCATTTCTATATAAAGACAAGCCTAGATTGAGTGCCATACAAGAGCTGCTGTTTCAAACTCTGTTCCGGAAAGCAAAACTGTTCCGGATGTTTGAATTTTAGCTAGATGGTCCTCAGATCAAAGAAAGTACTTCTCTCATCTTTGCACTCTTACTGGATTTTTTGAGGGATGCAGAAATATTGCTGAATCTGAAGACATGTTCAATACGGATTATGAAGTTGCTTCAGATGATAATGCTAATGCTCAAGATATGAAGGTGGATCTTATGGAAGATGGGGTCATGGTTATTGATAGAGAAGGGATAGTCCAGGGTACTCAAGGTATGGAGTATGCTGATACTCATTCCAACATTTCCAAATGATTAATGCTCTTTCATGGAATTTTCGGGGCTCAACAGTAGAGATCATCAGGACCAAATTTGAATATGATCTCTGAGTATATATGCTGTATCATGGAGTCTCATGTCAAAGGTGCTAATCTTCAGAAAGTCTGTAGCTGAATATTTGGTAGGTGGGACTTGGTTTCTAATAGAGTTTACTGCAGTAACTGGGTCAGGATAATAATTGGATGGGGATACAAATGTTATTGATTTGATGGTGGTTGATATGTCTGACCAAATTATACATCGCCTTGTGGAGTCTAAGACCTGTAATAAACAATTCTACTGCTCCTTCCTATATGGACATGTCAGAGCTCAATATAGAAAACCTGCTTGGAATGATTTGAAGAAATTCTGTGAAGTGGTAAAGCAGGATCCTTGGTTAATTCTGGGTGACTTTTATACTGTTCTTAGCCCTTTCGAATGTTCTATGGGTTCCTCTAGTATTACTCCTTCAATGCAAGATCTTATTGAATGCTGTGAAGACTGTTGTTTAGATGATATTCCAAGTTCTGGCTTTAAATTTACCTGGAATAAAGGTCCTGGTAAAACTGATGGGGTATTGAAGAAGCTTGATAAGAGCTATGGGTAACATAGAATTTATGAGTCACTTTCAAGATGTTATATGCAAATTGTTGCCTTTTTATACTTCTGATCATTCACCCATTCTTGTTTCTATTCCATCTGTTACCAAATGGAAGCCTAGACCTTTTAAGTTCATGAACTTCTTGACTAGGAAGGATGAATTCCTCCCTATAGTTGGAAGGATATGGAATAAAACGGTTAAGGTTGCCATATGTTCTCTGTTACCAATAAGTTAAAGGATCTTAAAAAGCCTTTGAGGAAACTGGGGAAATAGCAGGGGAGTATACATGATAAAGTCTTCAAATTAAAAGCTGAATTAGGGAAGATTCAACAAGAGGTTCATAATGATTCTTTAAACCAAGATCTGAGGGATGAAGAAATGGGATATATAAATGCTGTCAAAACTGCAATAGTAGATGAGGAATTAATGCTTAAGCAACAAGCTAAAATTGAATGGTTATCAGCAGGCGACCAAAACACTAAATATTTCCATAATGTTGTTAAAGGAAGAAGAAATAGGACCAGAATCAACTCAATTAGTGACATGGAAGGGGGCTTTTATGATGGAGATAGAGTTGGGATGCTTTTGTTAAACATTTTAGTGCTTTTTTGGGAGAGGAAACTACTGTTTCAAGACTGATGAATCCACAAAGTTTGTTCACAAAAGAACTCCCACAACATGTTGCTGATACCATGGTTACATCTGTTTCTGATGAAGAAATTAAAGATGCTATCTTTGATATTGAAGATGACAAATCTCCTGGCCTTGATGGTTATACTGCAAAATTTTTTTAAGCTGCCTGGACCATTGTTGGAGATGAGATCTGTCTTGCCATTAAAGAACTTTTTGATAATGGAAAACTTTTGAAGGAGATAAATGCTACCTTAATCTCCTTAGTTCCTAAATGTAACAATCCAAGTAATGTTGCAGATTTCAGACCTATAGCTTGTTGTAATATTCTATACGAGTGCATTACAAAGATTATTTGTAACAGAATAAAAGGATCTCTGGACCTGATTGTTGGAAAAATCAATCTGCACTCATCCCTGGTAGGCAGATTACTGACAATATATTGCTAACTCAAGAACTAATGAGGCATTACCACAGAAATAGAGGTGCAGCCAAAGTAGCCCTTAAAATTGATATACAGAAAGCCTATGACACAGTGAACCACAAATTCCTGGAAGACCGCCTTGTTCAGTTTGGCTTTCATCCTTGTATGGTGGCTTGGGTTATGACTTGTATTAGATCAGCAAGTGTCTATATTAATGTCAATGGTGAAAGCTGTCTTTTCTTTAAAGGGAAAAGAGGTTTAAGGCAGGGGAACCCTATGTCCCCTTATCTATTTACTTTGGTCATGGAGGTATTGCCTTTAATAATTCAAAGAAAAATCAAAGAAAGTGAATGTTTCAAGTATCACTGGAAATGTGAAAGCTTGAAGATCACTAACTTGTGCTTTGCGGATGATCTTCTCATCTTTGTTCATGCTGATGAAAATTCTGTTAAAGTCATTAACGAAGCTCTTGAAGAATTCAGCTCTGTGTCAGGCCTTATCCCAAATCTTAACAAAAGCACTATATTCTTTGGTCATGTGCCACAAATTCTGAAAAACAAAATGTTACAGCAATTTCTATTTAATGAGGGCAAACTTCCTGTGAGATACCTTGGCATCAACATGGGAAATGGATGTGATACTTCTGTTTGGTTTGATAATTGGCATCAACTAAGCCCTCTAGTTAATTGGATCAGTTATAGAGATATACATAATGCTGGTTTTCAACTAGATTGTAAAGTCAATGAGATAATTAATAATGGGGTGTGGCAGTGGCCTGAGCAATAGAGATCTCAATTTCAGGGGCTATTTGATTTTGCACCTCCTCATTTGTCACTATCTAAAAACGATGAGTTTTTTTTTGGAAGACCAGGGATGGAAAATTGTTGAACTTCACTGTTAAAGAAGCTTTCCAGGAATTTAGAGATATTAAAGAGGATGTTAAATGGGCCAAAATAGTATGGTATAGCCAATGTATTCCAAGGCACACATTATACTTTGGCTTGCTATTAAACAAAGACTAGTTACTCAAGATAGACTTGAAAGATGGGATGACAGCCAACACTTAAAGTGTGCTTTCTGCAATGTGCAAAAAGATTCCCACTCACATCTTTTCTTTGATTGCCACTTCCCTGATTTGGTATGGTCTGGAGTTAAAAAAGGCTAGAACTGAGTATATGCAATAGTCTCTTGAGAGTTGTATAAACCAGATGTGTAGTAAACCAATTAACAAGAAGTTGAAGAATATAATAGAGAGACTCATTCTTGCAGCAATTGTCTATTTTATCTGGCAAGAAAGAAATTTAAGATTGTTTCAAAGTAAAAAAAGAACTGTGGAAGAATTATATTGTCAAATTAAAACCTCAGTTAGAAACAGGCTGCTGGGTTTAAAATTTAAAAACAAGAGCCACAGTGGGAACAAGAGAGGAAGATATGCATTGGGGTATCAATGTTATAGTAGATGAAAAAGTGGGTTGTAATGATGGAGGATAATTTGATGAAGCTTACAGGGATTGGTGTTTCTGGGCTTGATGAGTCTGGGGTTAAATGGTATTGCTCTTCTGAGACCTCACAAGAATTTCAAAACAATAAAATCCCTTATTAAATCTGAGTTAATGATTGCCATCATTGTGTGTAGTGTGGGTTTTGGGGGGTTGGTGATTGACATGGCCAAAGTGAGATGGGGCCATGGGGTGGAAAATGGTTTAGGCCTGTTTAATTTGTTTTTATGAAATTCGATATAGGGACATGAAATTTGATGAAACGTCCCATTTGCATAAAATAATCGTTTGACATTGGAATTAAGGAACTCGGTGCTACCATCGCTTTGAAATACCTTAAGTTTACATGATAATTGAGTTTGAGCAAATTTAATAAAGATTAGTTATATTGTTTGAAATTCAGATTTGGTGTGTAACAAAGATGACATAATAGCGATAATTATTAATTGATGTTATGAGAGAAGGTTCCCACAAGTCACAATGAACCAAATCTAAAGGATGTGATGCATGTTTGTCGTTGGCATGGGGAACACAAGACCGGTTTGGTCTTGTGTTCATCAGACCAACTTTATTTAAAAACAAAATTGTATCATAAGACACGTCATAATCGGTTGTGCGACAATTCAAAAGATGCCACAGATAAATGTCCACGAGATGCCAAGAGAGCATGAGGAGAAGATTGCAAGACATATAATCCATCTTCACATCTTCCCTGGGCCAGGACTTGCTTCGTGGTGCGGTCCTGAACATAACAACCATGATGAGTAAATAAGACATCAATGTTGTTATCACTTGTTAACTTACCGATAGAGAGTAGATTTTAGCAGGGTTTGGAACAACCAAAACATTTGATTAGGAAGGGAGGTGTGACCGATATGAGAGAGTTAAGGGAAAGTAATGGCTGATACCATATGAAAGGATAAACTGTTTGCCTGCCATAAATAGAGGAGAGGCCCACTATATATAGATATAACATTTACATTTAAGTACATGTAAACTACAACATAAATATATATACCAAGTTGACAACAATGACAACAATGAGGATGATGATGACAACCATACCGACAACAACCACGAAGACGATATCAACAACGAACACAACAACTATAACAATGAAGACAAAAACGACGACGACAACCACCATGACAACAACCTTGATGACGACAAGCATAACGACGATAACCTTAACGAAGACAACCACAACGACTGTAACAACGACAACAACAATGGCCACAATAACAATGATGATGACAACCACAAAGACGACAAGCATGAAGATGACAACCACAACGACAAAAACATAAACGATAACACGACAACAACACGACCACAACACTAACAACAAAAATAACGACGACAACGACAACAACGACAACAACATCGATCACAACAACAATGACGTCGACAATGACGACAACAACGATACTAAAAACATCGAAAGCGACAACGATGAAGACAACTACGACGAAGACGACGATGACTACAACCACAACTATAAAAACAACAGCAACAACCACAACAAACACGTTAACAACAAAGAAAATGACAACAACGATAAGAACGACGACAACGACGACGACAACGAAGACAACAACAACGACAACAACCACGACGATGACGACAACAACGAGAACGACAACAACAACAACAACAATGACACCAACAATGATGAAGACAATAACGAGAACAACAACTACGAAGACGACAACAATGACAACGACATCAACAATATCAAGAACAACGACAGCCATAGCGACAACAACCACTACAAACACGATGACAACAACGACGACCACAAGGATGACGACGAATGAAAAAAATGAAAACAACAGCGACCATGATAACAACAACAACGATGACGATGACCATGATGACGAAGACAACCATGATGACGACAATAACAACAACAACAATAAAAACAACAACAATAAACATAACAACAAAAACAACAAGAACACGACGACGGCGACGACGGCAATGACGACGAGTACGGCAACATTAACACCAACAACCCATGACAACAACAATGATAGCAACAACAACAATGTGACATCCGTCACTAACAGGTCCGTCAATTAACATTAAGCTCGTTAACTCTTATTGCGTATTATTTATTCTGCATAATTAACTCGTTTCCTATCCCGAATTTTCACTTTTTCTTTTGTCTTGTGCGTCAATCTAAAACGTTATAATATGATAAGTTGGATAAGTATTATTATTATTATTATTACTTCATACGACATCATTCGCCTGAAAACCTATCGAATCACGCTCGCGACGCCGCAAACCTTGACCGCGCTAATATTATTTCGCGTGACTTCATAACCCGTGTACATATTTTCTTTAAATTGGTTCGTTAAGAGTTACGGTTATAAAGTTTGGATTAAATAAAAAATAAAATAAAAAGTTCAGGGTTCAAAATAAATAATTTTCAAACTAAAAGGAATTAATTCCTAAATAGTCGAGGGGTTAAACTGTAAATAACCAAATTATATATATACAAATGCATGGAGACTTGGGCCGAGCCCCCCATTCGAAACCCTTCTGCCGCCACGTTACCCTACAGCCGTCACACCACCGAATCAACCTCGTTTTGCCGCCGTTAGCCGTCGTTTGTCGCCGTCGTCTCGCCGTTTACTCGTTTCGCAAGTAACCGATAGTCGTGAACTTCGTTTCATTTTATTGTCGCGATTGATTCGGTTGAATCGGGTTTCGTGGTATTCGTTCGCTCTGTATGTGTTGCGTATGTATATATATGTATGTGTGTGTTGCGCATGTATATATATGTACGTGTGTGTGCCGATGCAGGGGTATATATATGCGGTTTGTGTGTGCTGTGCGTGCGTATGTGTGTGTAGATGTGTGTAGTTGCATGACAGTCCCCCTTGGGCGCATGGATGCTGTTTTGCGTTCTTGTCGGTGCATGTTGTGTGTGTATTCATGTGCTTAAATGTATATATATACGTGTGTGTTTAAATGGTTAATTATGTGTGTGTTGAATGTATATATATTTTTGATAATGTGTGTGCGTACAGATGTATATATATATGTATAAATCATGAGTGTATGATTAATATTATGAGTGTGTATGTGTTTAAACATGATGTGTAGTGGATAAAGTGGGTGTGTCGTGTGTGTGTGTTTGAACCCGTGGATGTGTGCGTAAATGGTGGTGCGTGTGGTTTGTATTATTGATATTATTATTATTATTATCATTATTATTATTATTATTATTATTATTATTATTATTATTAAGTATTTTTTTATAATAACAATAGTATCTTTATTATTAATATTAACATTATTAATATTAATATTATTAGGATAATTATTATTATCTAATATCATTATAATTTTATTTTATTAATGGTAAAAATAATATCTTTATTAATATTACTATCATTATTATTAGTATTATTATTATATGGTGTTATATATATATATATATATATATATATATATATATATTTGTGTGTGTGTCGCGCGTCGAACCCGAACCGACCCGAACCGACCGAATGCATCTATTCTCGTTGAACGCATTTTAAGACTTAGTTACAATTTATAATAGGTGTTTGTTCATGCTTGCTCTTATTCTTTGAAGACTTTGTTTACTTTATATCGTATCATTACAAGGTGAGTTTCGTGGCCTTGTTTTCATTTCAATTGTTTACAAACTTGGGGGAAAAGTATGCTTACCGTTTTTATGCTGTGAACTCATTTATTCTTTGGGACTGTTGTGTTTACTGTTTTATAAGTTGATATCTAGTACATGCATGAGTTGTGTGTGTGGTTTATTATTCACAACTATTTAACTCCGGTGTTGGAGCCGACGGACAAGTATTGATAGTACTATTGGGCTGACACCCCCACCCTTGTTTGTTGGTATACTAGTTGGGACTGACAATGGCCAGGGACGGGCCCTAGGGTGAATATGTTTTGACAAGATCTGTGTGTACGTCGTAGGTTTAGTTGTGATGCTTATGTTTACATGTGATATTACTTGCTTATAACTGTTTACACTATGTCCTACAAAACTATTACACAGCATCAATTATGTTTACTATTTAAACCTGCGAGCTCACCAACATTATGTTGACCTTTTTGAGTATATCTTTTCAGGTAACAATCATTGAGGATAGCTAGGGATGCTGCCTTAGCGACGACCTTAGGATTTGCATTTTTAAACTTATTGGATGTCTTTGACAATTACGTTGGGTTTTTTTTCTTTGTTATTCATGATTTGTGAACTTGCTCCCGGTTTTTGGGACTTAAAGTTCTTTTGATTCTTTGGCTATGTTTGTCGTGGAATTGACTAACCACGGCACAAGTCTCCATTTGTGTCGGGTGACGTCATGACACGTTGGCTTTTCATCATTTAATGCATCTCTACTAACTAACAATGTGTTATGACGATCCTGTCTGTTATATCCTCGTGTTTTCGCTTTAAGCGGGGCTGTGACAGATTGGTATCAGAGCCATTGGTTATAGAGAATTAGACGAATCACTCGACCTAGACTATAACCTATGAACCTTCAAGTAGAATGCATACTAGGGTTTTGTGTGCATCTGATATTACATGTAGTTCCTCCTATTCCGTTCATATGTTTCTCTACTGTTTGATCTACTTCACCTGAGGAAAAGTACTCCTACTTCTTCCTTATAGGATGTCTTCTACTGGTTCTTCCGTTCCCCCTTCTATCATTGTGATTTCTTCTGACTCGGAGAGTGAGGAGGTATCATCTGGCCCGTCGAAACAAGTGAAGTTAGCAGTAGGTGTGCGAAGGCGTAGACCGAAGACGAGGTCTATGATGAAATGCTTTAGACCCTATGGATTTGGAGCACCCAGAAGAGCCTATGCTGTGAAGAGAACCTTCCCTCAACCAGGGAATGTGGTACCGCTTCAAGGAGATACGAGGGACATTCCTGAATCACCACCTGATTCTCCTAGATCCGTTAGCAGTTGTGAGAGTCGTGTGGGGCCTATACGAGAGGCGGCTACGCACCCACCGATTATTCAGGATGATGGTGGCCATCTGCCTACCCCTTCGGCTCTAAAGGGCAAGGAGAGTTTGCGCGTCGCATGACAGGAGGACTTATCGCTTTTTGCTCATGGAGCAACAAGAAGGATTGAGTTAGGAACGCTTTATGCCACTACTGATTATCACTTATTATTAGATTTCTTTTTAGAACGGTCGGCTTGAGATTATCGGGATTAGTGTGTTTGACTTTGATTTAAGTATTTGGTTATGATTGGAATATTGCGATTTATGGAAATGAAACCTTATGTTATTATTATGGGATTGTTGTGATTTTGTCTTGGAAATTATACGGTTTGCATTGATATATCAACTGCTCGTGGATGTTTGAAATATGATAAACCTTGATATGATTGAAGCTTACGTGTTATCTGTTATTGATTAGAAAATGTCGCCAAGAAGGGTTACTCGCAGCTTGGCCCGTGGAGGCGAAGTCCCTAGGGGACGAGGACGTGGTAGAGGTGCTGGTGGTCGTGGTGGAGCCACAGGTGGAAGAGGTCAGAATGGACAGAACAATGGGAATAATTGGTAACCCGGATATCGCCGCTATCATTGCTCAACGTTAGCTGAGCTAATCCCTACTATTGTTACGCAAGTAAGTAACAATATTTTGAACAATGGAGGTGGTATGGGCGAAGGAAACAGGAATGAAGGGGACAATGGTAACCATAGAGGTGAAGAAGGGGCGAATGGCGGCGAGGTGTTATTGGGAACTAGAGATGGTGGAAATGAACATACTGTGGGAGATGGTACTGGGAGTATGATTGGTTGTACTTACAAGGAGTTCATGACTTGGAAACCGAAGGAGTTCGACGGAAAGGGTGGAGCCATTGCTTTGACCCGTTGGATTGAGAAGATGGAAACTGTGATGGATATCAGCAACTGTGCTGAGAATCAGAAGGTAAAGTATTCCACTTGCTCAGCGGTGGGAAAGGCATTAACATGGTGGAATACCCAAGTTCAGGCTCAAGGTAGGGAGGCAGAAATGGCCATGACTTGGGCTGAATTCAAAGCTTTGGCAACTGAAGAGTATTGTCCTATGAATGAAATGCAAAAATTAGAACATGAGTTCTGGAACCATTCGATGGTAGGGTCTGGTCATGCCGCATATACCGACCGGTTTCATGAATTGGCAAAGCCGGTGCCACACTTGGTAACACCCGAAGGGTTGAGCGTTACATTTGGGGCTTGGTACCACAAATTCGTGGTATGTTGACGGCTGCGGCACCCCCAACTATCCAGAGTGCGATCTTGAAGGAAGGTGCCCTAACTGATGAGATGGTGAGAACTGGAGTGCTAGGTAAGGGTGGTGAGAAACGAAGAGATAACGGAGAATCAAGCAAGCAAACCAGGGGTAGGTTTGATAAGAAGGCGAAGGTGATGAGAAACTTTGTGGCGGTGAACCAAGGTAGGAGAGAATATGTTGGGCCACATCGTAAGTGTGGTAAGTGCAATTTTCATCATCCGCAAGTGGCGCCATGCCTGGTGTGCATGAACTGTAGGCGCCCGGGGCATTTTGCGAAAGACTGTAGGGTGGCGCCAAACTTGATTGCACCGGTAAATGCGGTTAATCCAATAGGAAACGTTAGGGTTTGTTACGAGTGTGGGAGCCCTGATCATTATCGTAATGTGTGCCTTAGACTCAATCGGGCACCGGGTCAACAAGGGAATAATCAAAATCAGGTGATGGCGATAGCTGGCAATCAAGATCAGGCAAATCAAGGGAGTGCTGCCTGAGGACGTGCGTTCATGATCGAAGCAAACAAAGCTAGTCAGGATCCGAATGTTGTTACGGGTACATACCTTCCCAATAATCATTTCGCATCCGTGTTATTTGATATCGGGGCAGACAATAATTTTGTTTCTTCTGAATTTGCACCTCTACTTGGTTTGAACCCTAGTTGTCTAAAGACTAGTTACTCCGTAGAAATGGCTAACGGTAAGTTTGTGAAAGCTAGTGAGATAATTAGAGGGTGCACGATAACGTTAGAGGACCACACTTTTGATACAGATTTGATACCATTTGAATTGGGAAGTTTTGACTTGGTAGTGGGGATGGATTGGTTATCGAAATGTGGATCTGAAATTGATTGCAGAGAAAAGGTTGTGCAAATCCCAATGTCTAACGGTGATGTGCTCAGGATACACGGAGAACGTCCAGGAAGGAACCTAAAGCTTATCTCCTGCATGAAGACCCGTCAATGCCTGCAGAAGCAATGCTACGCATTTTTAGCGCATGTGGTGGAAAAGAAAGTAGAGGATAGGAAACTGGGGGATATTCCGATGGTGCGAGACTTTCCGAAAGTATTTCCCGACGACTTGTCCGATTTGCCTCCTCCTCGACGGGTGGAATTCCGTATAGATTTGATCCCTGGAGCAACACCTGTAGCAAAGATGCCATATCGATTGGCACCATCAGAAATGCAGGAATTATCGAGTCAATTGCAAGAATTATTGGATAAGGGTTTCATACGACCAAGTCATTCACCATGGGGAGCACCGATATTATTTGTCAAGAAGAAAGATGGATCGTTCCGAATGTACATCGATTACCGGGAACTGAATAAGTTGATCGTGAAGAATCGATATCCTCTCCCTAGAATCGAAGATCTATTTGACCAATTACAAGGAGCTTCTTACTTCTCTAAGATCGATTTGCGATCGGGTTATCATCAATTGAGGGTTCATGAGCACGACATACCAAAAACAGTGTTTAGAACTCGATATGGACATTACGAGTTCTTAGTCATGCCGTTTGGTTTGACCAATGCTCCAGCGGTGTTTATGGATTTGATGAACCGGGTTTGTAAACCCTATCTGGATAAGTTTGTAATAGTGCTCATAGACGATATTCTTATCTACTCTCGATCAAAGGAAGACCATGATCAGCTCCTACGAGCGATACTGGAGCTATTAAAGGAGGAGAAACTTTATGCCAAGTTCTCAAAGTGTGAATTCTGGTTACGAGAAGTGAAATTTCTAGGACACGTGGTGAATGAGAATGGAATTCACGTTGATCCTGGAAAGATCGAAGCAGTTAAGAAATGGGATACACCTAAGACGCCATCGGAGATACGACAATTCTTAGGGTTGGCTGGTTATTACCGACGATTCATTGCAAACTTCTCTAAAATTACCCAACCGTTGACAATGTTAACTCAGAAGGACAAGAAGTTTGATTGGGGGCATAAGAAAGAAGAGGCATTCCAGACGTTAAAGGAAAGACTGTGTAATGCCCCGATATTAACTCTTCCAGATGGATCCAACAACTTTGTGGTGTTTTGCGATGCCTCACATCAAGGACTGGGATGCGTACTAATACAAAAAGATAAGGTGATTGCTTACGCCTCGCGTCAACTTAAGGTTCACGAAAAGAACCATACGACACATGATCTGGAATTAGGCGCAGTGGGATTTGCACTTAAGATATGGAGGCATTACCTGTATGGGACTAAGTGCGTTATCTACACGGATCATAAGATTCTTCAACACATTTTTGATCAAAATGAACTTAATATACGCCAAAGGCGATGGGTGGAACTTCTCAGTGACTATGACTGTGAGATCCGATATCATCCAGGAAAGGTAAATATGGTGGCTGATGCCTTGAGTAGGAAGGAACGCGTGAAAACATTATGTGCACGAGCGTTAGGGATGACCATTCAATCGAATCTGAAAACCCAGATTTTGACAGCACAAGGTGAAGCGCTGAAGGAAGAGAATATTGCAAGTGAGGAGTTTCGAGGGTTGGATAAACAGATGAATTGTAAGGAGGATGGTGTAAGGTATTTCATGAACCATATATGGGTACCTAAGTGGGGAGATGTTCGAACCTTGGTTATGAACGAAGCACATAAGTCCAAGTATTCTGTTCATCCTAGCGTAGACAAGATGTACCAAGATCTTAAGGAATTATGTTGGTGGCCAGGTATGAAGAAGGATATTGCCACGTATGTAAGTGAATGTTTGACTTGTTCGAAAGTCAAAACCGAACATCAAAAACCATCAGGATTATTACAGCAACCGGAATTTCCCGAATAAAAATGGGAAAATATAGCGATGGATTTCATCACTAAGCTTCCTAAAACGAATAGTGGGCATGATTCAATTTGGGTTATTGTGGATCGAATGACGAAGTCCGCTCATTTCTTACCGATTCGCGAGGATTATAAGATGGAAAAGCTAGCTAGATTATATGTAAATGAGATCATGGCACGGCATGGAGTGACTGTGTCAATTATATCAGATCGTGATAGTCGATTTACATCGCGGTTTTGGCAGACTCTACAGAATGCAATGGGCACTCGATTAGATTTAAGTACTGCCTATCATCCTCAAACGGATGGTCAAAGAGAACGTACGATACAGACTCTAGAAGACTTGCTTAGGGCATGTGTGATTGACTTTGGTGGTAGTTAGGATTCTCACTTGCCGTTGATCGAATTCTCTTATAATAATAGTTACCATACCAGCATTGGATGTGCTCCGTTCGAAGCATTGTATGGAAGAAAGTGCAGGTCTCTAGTGTGTTGGACTAAGATTGGTGAAAGTCAATTGACAGGTCCGGAAATCATTGAAGAAACAAGTGATAAGATATTTCAAATCAAGGATAGACTTAAGGCAGCTAGAGACCGTCAGAAAAGTTACGCCGGCAACCGTCGGAAACCTCTGGAATTTAGCGTGAGTGATTGAGTCTTATTGAAAGTTTCACCTTGGAAAGGAATCGTACGGTTTGGGAAGAAAGGAAAGTTGGCTCCAAGGTATGTGGGACCATTCGAGATCACTGAAAGAATTGGTCCTGTGGCGTATCGATTAAAGTTACCTCAAGAGCTTAGTGGCATGCATGATACATTTCATGTGTCAAACGTCAAGAAATGTTTAGCTGACGAATCCTTTTATGTGCCACTTGAGGAGATCAAAATTGATGAGAAACTTTATTTTATTGAAGAACCAATAGAAATTATGGACCGGGAATTCAAACGATTGAAGCGCAGCAAAATTCCAATTGTCAGGGTACGATAGAATTCTAAGCGAGGGCCATAATTTACGTGGGAACGGGAAGACCAGATGAAAATCAAATATCCGCATCTGTTCGCGAATAGAGCTTCAGGATCTAATTCCAGCTGAATTTCGGGACGAAATTCTCTCAACTGGGGGATACTGTGACATCCGTCACTAACAGGTCCGTCAATTAACATTAAGCTCGTTAACTCTTATTGCGTATTATTTATTCTGCATAATTAACTCGTTTTCTATCCCGAATTTTTACTTTTTCTTTTGTCTTGCGCGTCAATCTAAAATGTTATAATATGATAAGTTGGATAAGTATTATTATTATTATTACTTCATACGATATCATTCGCCTGAAAACCTATCGAATCATGCTCGCGACGCCGCAAACCTTGACCGCACTAATATTATTTCGCGTCACTTCATAACCCGTGTACATATTTTCTTTAAATTGGTTCGTTAAGAATTACGGTTATAAAGTTTGGATTAAATAAAAAAATAAAATAAAAAGTTCAGGGTTCAAAATAAATAATTTTCAAACTAAAAGGAATGAATTCCTAAATAGTCGAGGGGCTAAAGTGTAAATAACCAAATTATATATATACAAATGCATGGAGACTTCGGCCGAGCCCCCCATTCGAAACCCTTCTGCCGCCGCGTTACCCTACCGCCGTCGCACCACCGAATCAACCTCGTTTTGCCGCCGTTAGCCGTCGTTTGTCGCGGTCGTCTCGTCGTTTACTCGTTTCGCAGGTAACCGATCGTCGTGAACTCGTTTCGTTTCGTTTTATTGTCGCGATTGATTCGGTTGAATCGGGTTTCGTGGTATTCGTTCGCTCTGTATGTGTTGCATATGTATATATATGTATGTGTGTGTTGCGTATGTATATATATGTACGTGTGTGCCGATGTAGGGTTATTTATATGCGGTTTGTGTGTGCTGTGCGTGCGTATGTGTGTGTAGATGTGTGTTGTTGCATGACAGCCCCCCTTGGGCGCATGGATGCTGTTTTGCATTCGTGTCGGTGCATGTTGCGTTTGTATTCATGTGCTTAAATGTACATATATACGTGTGTGTTTAAATGGTTAATTATGTGTGTGTTGATTGTATTTATATTTTTGATAATGTGTGTGCGTACAGATGTATATATATGTATAAACCATGAGTGTATGATTAATATTATGAGTGTGTATATGTGTTTAAACATGATGTGTAGTGTGGATGAAGTGGGTGTGTGTCGTGTGTGTGTGTTTGAACTTTGGATATGTGCGTAAATGGTGGTGCGTGTGGTTTGTATTATTGATATTACTATTATTATTATTATTATTATTATTATTATTATTATTATTATTATTATTATTATTATTATTATTATTATTAAGTATTTTTATTATAATAACAATAGTATCTTCTTATTATTCTTATTATAATTAAGTATTTTTATTATAATAACAATAGTATCTTCATTATTAATATTAACATTATTAATATTAATATTATTAGGATTATTATTATCATTATTAGTAATATCATTATCATTTTATTTTATTAATGGTAAAAATAATATCTTTATTAATATACTATCATTATTATTATTATTATATGGTGTTATATATATATATATATATATATATATATATATATATATATATATATATATATATATATATATATATATATATATATATATATATATATATATATATATATATATTTGTGTGTGTGTCGCACGTCGAACCCGAACCGACCGAATGCATCTATTCTCGTTGAACGCATTTTAAGACTTAGTTACCATTAATAATAGGTGTTTGATCATGCGTTGCTCTTATTTTTTGAAGACTTTGTTCACTTTATATCGTATCATTACAAGGTGAGTTTCGCGGCCCCGTTTTCATTTCAATTGTTTACAAACTTGGAGGAAAAGTATGCTCACCCTTTTTATGCTGTGAACTTATTTATTCTTCGGGACTGTTGTGTTTACTGTTTTGTAAGTTGATATCTAGTACATGCATGAGTTGTCTGTGTGGTTCGTTATTCACAACTATTTAACTCCGGTGTTGGAGCCGACGGACAGGTATTGATAGTACTATTGGGCTGACACCCCCACCCTTGTTTGTTGGTATACTAGTTGGGACTGACAGTGGCCAGGGACGGGCCTTAGGGTGAATATGTTCCGACAAGATCTGTGTGTTAGTCGTAGGTTTAGTTTTGATGCTCATGTTTACATGTGATATTACTTGCTTACAACTGTTTACACTATGTCCTACAAAACTATTACACAACATCAATTTTGTTTACTATTTAAACCTGCGAGCTCACCAACATTATGTTGACCTTTTTGAGCATATCTTTTCAAGTAACAATCATTGAGGATAGCTAGGGATGCTGCCTTAGCGACGACCTTAGGATTTGTATTTTTAGACTTATTGGATGTCTTTGACAATTACGTTGGGTTTTTTTTTTCTTTGTTATTCATCATTTGTGAACTTGCTCCTGGGTTGTGGGACTTACAATTCTTTTGATTCTTTGGCTATGTTTGTTGTGGAATTGACTAACCATGGTACAAGTCTCCATTTGTGTCGGGTGAGGTCATGACAAGTTGACTTTTCATCATTTAATGCATCTCTACTAACTAACAATGTGTTATGACGATCCTGTCCGTTACATCCTCGTGTTTCCGCTTTAAGCGGGGGTGTGACAAACAACATCATCAAAAACAACCACAACACCAACACCAACAACGATGACCCCTACGACGACAACGACAAGAACGAAGACGGGAAAAAAAACTACAACAACAACCATAACAACGACAACAACCACAACAACAACGACAACTTCGACAACAACAACGACATCAACAAGAACAACGACAACAACGATAACAACAATAACAAGAACAAAAACAAACACCATAATAATGACAAGAACAATGAAAACGACAATGATGATGATGACAGCAACCACAACAACAACAATAACAAAAACAACAACAACTACAACGACAATGACTACAATGATGACAAAGATAACGACGAAGTTGATGACAACAACAACAACAACGACAACAACAATAACAACAACATCAAGGACAACAACGACACAACAACGACGATAACAACAACAGAAACCACAACAGCGACAGCAAGGACAACAACAACGAAGAAGACAAAGACGACCATAACAACCACAACAATGATGACGATCACAACGACGATGACGACAACAACCACCACAACAATAACAACAAAAACAACAACAACGACGACCACAACAGCGAAGATGAGGATGAAGATAACAACCACAACAACAACAAGGACAACAAAAACGACAACAACAAAAACGACAAAGACGATAACAACAACAACAATGACGACAATACTGACGATGAAAACAACGAGAACGACAACAACACAAATAACAACCACAACAAAAACAACAATAATAAAAAAACACGACAAGTACGACGACAACTACAGCGACGACAACAACGACGATAACGACAACGACGTCGACGACGATGAATACAATCACAACAATAACAAAAACAATGACGACAACAACGATAACAACCACAACAAAGACAACAACGATAAGCCAAGGACAATAAGAACAACGAGGACAATAACGATGACGATGGAAACGACGACAACCACAATGACACGACGAGGACAACATCAGCAATCTCAACAACAACAACAAAGACGACAACGACAAAAAAAACAACAACATTGACGACGACAACAACAACAACGATGACGAAGACGACAACAACGACGACGACGACGACAACAACAACAAAAATGACAACCATAGCAACAACAACCACAACAACAACAAGGACAACAGCGACGGCGAAAACAACGACACGCCGAAGACAATGACGATGCAACGACAACAACAACGACAACAACAGCAACAACAAGCACGACAACGACAACAACAACGAAGACGACAACAACCATAACAACAACAACACCCCAACGCAGACAACAACAACGACGACCCCACCGACAACAACAACAATGACGACAAAAACGAGAACGAAACAATGACAAAAAAAACAATAAAAAAGACAAAAACAACGACGACAATGAGAACAACAACCACAACTACGACGAAAACAACAACGACGACGACGACAACAACAACAACAGCAACAACAAAAATGATGACGGAAAAATTTACAACAACCATGATAACAACAATGACTACAACAAAAACAACAAGGATGACCATAATGACGATGATGACGATAACAACAACAACAACAACGATGACGACAATAACAACGACAACAACAACAACAAGAACAATAACACCGATGACCGCGACGACAACATCAACGATGTCGACGACAATAACAACAACCACAACAACAACAATAAAACGACAACGATGACAATAACATCGATAACAACAACGACGACGACAACAACAACAACAATAACGACGAAGATGACATCAACGATAACAACAACGAGAATGACAACAACAACGAAAACGACAACAACCACAACAAGAACAACCACCACAGCACAACGACAACCACAATGACAATGACCACTACGATGATGATGACAACAACAAAGCCAACAACAACAACGCCAGCAACAACAACCACAAGAACAACAATGAGGACGATGACAACAACGACAACAACAACAACGATAATGACAAAAACAAAAATGACAACAACGATAACAACACAACAACAACAGCAACGTCAACAATAACAACAACAACAACAACAATGACAACAACGAAAGCGACAACAACAATGACAATAACAACGAGACGACGATGACATCGATGATGACAACTTCAACAACAGCAACAATAAAAACAACAAAAACAAAAACAACATCAATAACAACAACAACAAAAATAACAACAACCACAACGAAGACGACAACAACAACTACAACAACAACAATGACGATAACAAAAAGAACCACGACGACAACACCAATGACGACAAAGACGACAAAATCCACTACAACGACGACAACAATGATAACAACAACAAAAACAACAACGACAACAACAAAAAGAACACCAACAACAAAAACAACAACAGCGAGAACCATAACAACGACGACAACCACGATGAACACAAAGACGACGACTACAACAATGATGACAACAACAAAAACAACGAGACAACAACTACAACAAGGACAACACCAATGACGTAACAAACGACAACAACCAAAACTAAAATGACGACCACAATGACGCAAGCACAATAAAACGACAACTACCAATGAAGATGACGACAAGGACAACAACAACATTGATGACAAGAATCACGACGACAACAAAGACCACGACGACAACAACAACAACAACAACAATGAGGACAACAACGACGACGACGACAACGACGTCGACGGCGATGACTACAACCATAACAATAACAACAACGACGACGACACCAACGATAACAATAACATCAAAAACGACAAGGACAATAACAACAATAGTAACAATAACGAGAACGACAACAACAACAACAACCACAACGACATGAAGACGACAATGACGATGACGACAACATCAACAACCTCAACAACGACAACAACAAGGGCAACCAGAACGAAATGACGACAATGACAATGAAGACGATGACTAAGACAATGACGAAGTCGACAATGACTACAACAATGACTACGACAATGACGACAACAACAACTACGAGAACAACAACCACAACAGCAACGAGGGCCATAACGACGTCGATGATGAGAACGACGATAACAACCACAACAACAACGACAACCACAATGAAGACGATGACGACAATGACGACCACAATCACAACAACAACAACAACAACAACAAGGACAACAATAACGACAAGAAAAACAACAATTGTAACAACAACAACAACAACAACAATGATGACGACCTAGACAATAAGAACGACAACAATGACAACAATAACAATATCGACAATAACAACGACAACAATGATGAAAAAATCAACAACATCGATAACAACAATGACAACAACAACAACTAGAATGACAACAACAATAATGACAACAACACCGACGTTGATAAAAACTAGAATGACAAGAACAACAACAATACCAAACACGACAACAACGATGATGATGACGACAATCACAACAACAAAAAGAACAACAATAACAACAGCAACCACGCTGACGAAGACAACAACGATGACCAAAAGCATGTCGACAACAACACCGACAATTACGACCACAACAACAATCACGACGAAAACAATAATGACGACAACGACGAAAAAATCTAGAACAACGACGACAACAATGACAACAATAACAAAAACAAAACCAACAACAATGACAACCGCAACGATGATGACAACCACGATTACCATAACGGCGACAACATCAACAAAAATAATGATGACAACAACAACGATGACAACAATCGCAACAACAACAAAAAATAACAACGACAACAACGAGAGCAACAACAACAAGGACAACAACAACGACAACAAAAACAAAAAAAGACAACAATAACAACGGCATCAACGAAAACAGTCACAACAACAACGACGACCACAATGACGACAACCACAAAAACAACAATGACAACGACCACAAAAAGGACGACGACAAAAACAAAAGTAACTGCGATGACAACAATGATGACGACCACAACAACAACAAAGAGGACAATGACGACGATGACAACAACAATTTCGACGATGATGACTACAACCACAACAATAATAACAACAACAACGACGAGAAAAATGACATCAACAACAATAACAACAAAAACAACGACAACGATAACAACGACAAGGACAGTAACAAAAACAAGGATAAAAACGATGACGAGAACAACGAGAACGACAATAACAACAACAATGACAACAACACCGACGATGACAACAACTAGAACAACAACAAAAACAATACCAAACATGACAATGACAATGAAGACAACCACAACAACAACAACAGCAAAAACAAAAACAAAAACAACAAAACCACAACGATGATGACAACAATGATGACGACAACAACGACGACAACGACGACGACAACCACGATGACCACAACGACGACAACAACCACAACAACAATAAAAACAACGACAATAACAAGAACAACAACTACAACAACAAGAACAAGAACAACGACAACAATAACGACGTAAACAATGACAACAACCAAAACTAAAACGGCGACCACAACGACGACAAGCATAACAACAACGAAAACGACGACGACAACAAGGACAACAACAACAACAAGGACAACGATGACAAGAATTACGACGACAAAATGGACCATGAAAACAACAACAATGAGGACAACAACGACGACGATGATGACTACAACCCCACAATAACAACAACAGCGACGACGACAACAATGACAACAACAATGATAACAACAAAATAAACAAGGACAAAAACAATGACGAGAACAACAAGATCGATGACAACAACAACAATGAGAACAACACCGACAATGACAACAGCTAGAACGACGACAACAACAACAACAATACCAAACACGACAACAACGACAACGATGATGACGACAACGACAACAACAAAAACAACAACCACGAAAACAACAACAACAATAACAAAAAAAACAAAAACAAAAATAACAACAATAACAACAATAACCACAATGATGATGATAACAACGATGACCACAACACGACAACAGCCACGATGAGCACGACGACGACGACGACAACAACAACAACGACAACAACCACAACAACGACGACGACAACAACAACAAAGACAACAACCACAACAACAACATAAACAACAAGGATAAAAATGAGAAAAACAACTACAACAATAAGGACAACAACAACGACGTAAACAATGACAACAACCAAAACTAAGACGATGACCACAATGACAATAACAAGCACAAAAACAACGACAACGACTACAACGACGGCGATGACAAGGATATCCACAAAAATAGCAATGACAAGAATCACGACGACAACAAAGACCACGACAACAACAACAACAATGAGGACAACGACGACTACGATGACTACAACTACAATAATAACAACAACGACGATGATGACAACAATGACAACAACAATAATATCACAACAACAACGACGACACAAACGATAACAACAACATCAACAACGAAAAGGACAATAACAACAACAAGGACAATAACGATGGCGACGACAACAACCACAACAACAACGACGATGACAACATCAACAACCTCAACAACGACAACAACAACAACAACAACAACAACAAGAAGCAACAATAATAACTAAGACAATGATGAAATCGACAATGACAACGACAATGACTAAGATAAAGACGACAACAGCAACAATTACGACAAGAACAACTACAACAACAACGAAGACCATAACGACGCCGATGATGAAAACGGCGATAAAAACCTCAACAACGATAGCCACAATGAAGATGATAACGACAACGTCGACAACAACCACCACAACAACAAGGACAACAAAAACGACAAGAAATACAACGATGACGACAACAACAATAGCGACGACCACGACAATAAGAATGAAAACAACAACAAACTCGACAACAACAACGACGACAATTATGAAAAAATCAACAACATTGATAACAAAAATGATAACAACAACAACGACTAGAACAACGTGAACGACAACAACAACAACAAAAACAACGACAACAACACCGACGATGATAAAAACTAGAACAAAACCAATAAAAACAACAACAATACCAAACACGACAACGATGACGACGACGACAATCACAACAATAATAACAACAACAATCACAACGACGATGACAACAACAGCGATGACCAAAAGGATGATGATGACAACACAAACCACAACAAAAACAATGATGACCACAACAACAAGCACAACTACAACAATAATGAAGACAACGAAGACAAAATCCACAACAATGACGACAACAATGACAACACCAACAGAAACAACACCAACAACAATGACAATCACAACGATGACGACAACCACGATGACAACAACGACGAAAACGTCAACAACAACAACAATGATGACAATAACAACGACGACAACAACCGCAACAACAACAAAAATAACAATGAAAACAAAGACAACAACAACAAGGATAACAACAACGACAACGACAACAACAAAAACAACAAAGAAAACAATAACAACGACAAAAAGGATGACAAATACCACAACAATGACAACAACAACAACAACAAGAAAGACAACAACAACAAAAAAAACAACGAAGACAATGACAACGGCGACAAAGACAACAATGATGACTATGACAAAAACGACAACCATAGCAGCAACAACGACCACAATATGGCCGATGACGACAACAACCACAACAACAACGATGACCACAATGAAGACGATGACGACAACGACGACAACAACAACAACAAAGACAATAAAGACAACAAAAACAACAACAACAACAACGAACTCAATGAAAACGATGATGACAACATAGACAACAACCACGACAACAATAACAACAACAACTAGGATAACAACAATGACAACAACAAAGACAAAAAACAACTACGACGAAAATGACGACAACAACAACAACATCGACAGCAGCAATGATGAAAAAAACAACAATATCAACAACAAGAATGATAACAACAACGATGAAGACGACGAGAACAAAGAGAACGACAACAACTACAATGACAACAACACCGACGATGACAACAACTAGAACGACAATGACAACAACAACAACAGAAACAACAATATTACTGAATACAAAAACAATGACAACGACAACAAAAACAACGACGAAGACTACGACAACCACAACAACAAAACCAACAACAACAACAACAAAAACAAAAACAAAAACCAAAACAAAAACAACAACAACAATGACAACGACGACAACGAGATAGACAACAATGACAACAACAACAACAACATAGACAACAACAAGGACAACAATGACAGCGACAACAACAAAGAGAAGACGAAGACAACAATGATGACGACAACAACAACTACGAAACCTGCAGCAACATCAACAACAACCACGACGGCAACAACAACAACAATGAAGACGACAATAATGACGACATCAACAACAATAACATCGACAACAACAACAATGACGACAACAACCACAACAACAGCGACAACAACGAAACAACAACAACAAAGACAAAAACAACGAGCACAACAACAAAATGAAGATAATGAAGACGACAATGACAACAACAATGATTATGACAAAAACGACAACCACAACAACAATGACGACCACAACGACATTGATTACGACAATGATGACAACAATACAACAATAACAACGACCACAATGAAGACGATGATGAAAACGTTGACAACAACCACAACAACAATAACAACAACAACAAGAAAGACAACAACAATGTCAACCAAAACAACAACGACGACAACAACAACTACGACAACGATGACAACAACAACAATGACAACAACAACAACAAAATCGACAACAACAATGACAAAAAAACAACATCAACAACAACGATTACAACGACAACGACGACGACGAGAACAGCGAGAACGACAATGACAATAACACCGACGATGACAACAACAAGAATGACAAAAACAACAACAACAAAAACAACAACAATACTAAACATGACAAAACGACAACAACAACAAAAATGACAATGACGTCGATGACGACGACAACCACAACAACAAAAACAATGATAACAACAACAAAAAGAAAAAGAAAAACAACAACTTCGACAACAACAACAACATCGACAACAACGACGACAAAAACAACAACATCGACAAGAACAACGACGACAACGAAGACAAAGACAATAACATGGACAACAACAACGATGACAACGACAACAACAACCACAACAACAACGATAACAACGACAACAACGACACGATGAAGACAACGATGATGACGACAACAACAACCACAACAACGGCAACAACATCAACAACAACTACGATGACAACAACAAAGATGACAACAACGACGACGACAACAACAAAAAAATAACGACCACAATGAAGAAAACAACAACGAGCACAACAACAACAACGATGACGACGACAACAGCGCCAACGAGAATGACGACAATGACAACAACAACAATAACATCGCTAGCCATAACGACAACAACGATGACAAATACTACAACAACAAAAACAACAACAACAACAACAAGAAAGACAACAACAACGACAAAAACAACGAACACAATGACAACGGCGACAAAGACAAAAATGATGACTATGACAAAAACGACCACCATAGCAACAACAACGACCACAATGTGGCCGATGACGACAACAACCATAACAACAACGATGACCACAATGAAGACGATGATGACAACGATGACAACAACAACAACAAAAACAATAAAGACAACAAAAACAACAACGACAACAACAAAAAACAACAATGAGAACGACAACGATGTCAACAACAACAACCATATCGACAACAACAATAACGATAACGACAACGAGAACAATGAGAACGACAACAACAACAATGACAACAACTCCAGAAATGAGAACAAATAGAACGACAACAACGACAACAAAAATAAAAAGAACAGCAATACCAAACGTGACAACAACAATGAAAACGACAAGGATGGTGATGACGACAACCACAACAATAAAAACAACAACAACAACAACAATAACAAAAACAAAAACAACAACGACGACGACGACGATGATGACGAGAACGACAACAATGACGACAACAACAACAACATACACAACAACAACGACGACAAAAACAACAACATCGACTACAACAAAAATGAAGACGACGATGACAGCGCCATCAAGAACGATAACAACAACAACAAAGACAACAACAACAACAACAATGATAACAACGACAACAATAGCAACAACAATAACAATGAAGACAATTACGACGACAACAATGGCTACGACAAAAACGACAACAACAACAACAACGACAACAACAACAACCACAACAACGATAACCACAATGACGCCGATGACGACAATGATGAAAACAACCACAACAAGAACAACAACCACATTGAAGACAACGATGACAACAACCACAACAACCATAACAACAACAAGGACAACAACAACAAAAAAAACAACAATGAAGACAACAACGACAACAACAACAACAACGACGATGACAACGAGAACGACAACAACGATGACAAAACAACAACATCGATAACAAAAACAACAACGGTAACAACAACGATGATGATGAGACCAACGAGAACGACAATAACAACAACAATGACAACAACACCGACGATGACAACAAGTAGACAACAACAACAACAAAAAACAACAACGATACCAAACATGACAACAATGACAACAACAATGATAACAACAATGACGACAACCACAACAACAAAAACGACCACATTGACGCTGATGACGACAACAACAACGATGACCACAATGAAGACGATGACAACAACAACAACAAGGATAACAAAAACAAAAACAACGAGAACAACAACAATGACAATAACAACAACTTCAACATTAACAACGAAGACAATGACGACAATGACAACAACAACAACAACAACAACATCGACAACAACAACGACGACAACGACGGCAACATCGACAACAACATTGATAACAACAACAACAATGAGAACAACAAGAACAGTAACAACAACAAAAACAATGACAACAACACCGACGATGACAACAACCAGAATGACAACAAAAACAACAACAAGAAAAAGAACAACGATACCAAACACGACAACAACGATGAAAACGACAACGACGAAGATGACGACAACCACAATAACAATGATGACCACAATGAAGACGATGAAGACAACAATGACAATAACAACAACAAAAACAATAAAGATAACAAAAAGAACAAAAACAACAAAACCAACAACGAGAACGACAGCGATGAAAACAACAACAACCACATCGACAACAACGACGACGACAACATCGACAACGACAATGATAACAACAACAACGACGAGAACGAGAAAAATGAGAACGACAACAACAACAACAATGCCAACAAAACCGATGATGAGAACAACTAGAACGATAACAATAACAACTACTACAAAAATAACAACAATACCAAATACGAGAACAACAATGAAAACGACAAGGACGACGACGACGACAACCACAACAACAACGAGGACGATAGCGATGACAACAACAACAACCACATCGACAACAACATCGACAACGACAATGATAACAACAATAACAACAAGAACAACAAGAACGACAACAACAACAACAACAAAACCGATGATGAGAATAATTAGAATGACAACAACAACTACTACAACAAAAAGAACAAAAATACCAAGCACGAGAACAACAATGAAAACGACAAGGACGACGATGACAACCATAACAACAACAACAACAACAAAGACAAAAACGACAACGACAACTACAACGACGACGATGACGACCATTGCAACGAGAACGACAGCAATGACAACAACAACAACAACAACAACAACAACAACACAGACAACAAAAACATCAACAACAACCACAACAATAACGACAACCACAACGAAGACGACACAACGATGATAACAACGATAACAACAACAACAAGGATGGCGATGATGACAGCGCCATCGAGAACGATAACAACAAAAACGACGACAATGACAACAACGACAACAACAACAGCAACGACGAAGACAAAAAATGACAACAACAATGACTACGACAAAAACAACAACATTGACAACATAAACGATGAGGTCGACAACAACAACCATAAAAACAACAACGACCACAACGAAGAAAACAACAACGATGATAACAACGATAACAACAACAACAACAACAATGACAATAACCACAACAACAAGGAAGACCTCAACGATGACGATAATGACAACAACAACAATAGCAATAACAACAATAACAACGAAAACAACAACAACAATGAGGACAAGATTGATGACGATGATAACAACCACAACAATCACAACAACAACGATGACGATGATAACAACAACGATAACAACAACGATGATGACAACAACGATAACAACAACAACAACTACAAGGAGAATAATAAGAACAAAAAGAACAACGTCATGACGATGACGACGACAATGACGACAACATCATCAACCTCAACAACGACAACAACAACAACAACAACAACGAATACAACAACAAAAACAATGAAGACAATAAGGATGACGATGATGATAACGATAATGATGACGACAACAATAATGACTACAACAACAACGACGACAAACAACAACAACAACAACAACAACAACATCGACAACAACAACAATGAAGATGACGACGACGACCATGAGAATGACAACAATGATAGCAATAACAACAACGAAGATGACGATGACGACCATTAGAATGACAACAATGAAAGCAACAACAACAACATTGATTATAACAAAGACAACAAAAATGACAACAACAACAATAACATCGACAACAACGATGACGACAATGATGACAACAACCATAACAACGACTATAAAAACGACAACAATAACAACAAAAACAACAACAAAAAGACAACAATAAAGACGAAAAGAACAACAGTGATGATGAAAACCAAAACAACAACGATGATGATGATGACAAAAACCATAACTAAAAGGATGACCACATTGACGACAATAATGACAACAACAACAACAACAGTGATGACAACAATAACGATGACAACAACAATAACAAGGACCAAATTGGCGAAGACAGCGACGACGATGACAACGATGTCGACGACGATGACAACAACCACAACAATAACAACAACAGTGACGACGATAATAACAACAACAACGATAATAACAACTACCACGACGACAAGGAGAATAACAACAACGAGGACACCAACGACGATGAAAACAACAACGAAAACAACAACGTCAGACGACGACGACGACAACGACGTCAACAACCTCAACAATGATAACAACGATAGCCACAACGAATACAATAACAACAACAACAATGACGACGATGACAACAACGACGACAACAACCATAAAAAGAACAACAACAGCAGCAACAACAAGGACAACAACATCAACAACAACAACAACAACAAAGATGACGACGACGACCATGAGAACGACGACAATGATAGCAATAACAACGACATCGACTAAAACAAAGATGACAAAAATGAAAACAACAATAATAACATCGACAACAATGATGACGGAAACGATGAAAACAACCATAACAACGACAATAACAACGAAAACAATGATGAAAACAACCACAACGACGACAAAAACGATAAAAACAACACAAAGACAAAAACAATGACAACAATGACAAGAACAACAACAACAACGAAGACAACTACAAAGACAACAATGCCAATAACAATGACTTAGACAAAAGCGACAACAACAACAAGACGACAACAACAACAACAACAATAACGACAACAACAACAACAACAACAACAAAAAGAACAGCAATACCAAACATGACAACAACAACGAAAACGACAAGGATGACGATGACGATAACCACCAAAACAAAAACAACAACAACAAAAACAAAAACAACAACAACAATGACAATGACGATGACAACGAGAATGACAACAATGACGACAACAACAACAACAACATAGACAACAACGACAATAACAAAACAACAACATCGACAACAACAACGAACAAAGACGACGATGATAGCGCCATCAAGAACGATAACAACAACAAAAACAAAGACAACAACAACGACAACAACGACAACAACAGCAACAACAACAACAACGAAGACAACGACGATGACGACAATAGCTAAGACAAAATTAAAACAACACCAACGAGAACAACAACAACCACAACAACGATGACCATAACGACGCCTATGACGACAATGATGACAACAACCATAACAAGAACAACAACCACGTTGAATAAGATGATGAAAACAATGACAACAACCACAACAACCATAACAACAATAACAATAACAACAAGGACAACAACAACGTCAACAAAAACAACAATGAAGACAACAACGACAACAACGAGAACGACAAGAATGACAACAACAACAAAATCGACAACAATGACGACAAAAACAACAACATCGAAAACAACAACAACTATAAGAACAACGACGACAACACCAACGAGAATGACATGTAACACCCGAAAATTTATTAAGAAAAAAATAAATAAAGAAAGGAGAATTTACATAAGTGGAGGGGCTAAAGTGTACAAAAGGACAAAACATTATTACTTTATGTTTAAAAGGGGTATGGCCGCCCTTACACCACCTCCTCTACACGACTTTCAGCTGAAACAAGAAAGAAGAAAGAAGAATTTTGTGTTCATCGGTTTCTAGAGAGAGGAACTGAAGAATTGGTGAAGGTGAGTGTTTACTTGCATTTTTGTTCGGTTTCAGCTGAGTTTTCAGCTTCAGGACCGATTCTTATGTGTTCTTTTGTGTTTGGTTGTGTGTTTTGGTGTGTTTAGGCGTTTGAACTCTTTGTGCCCTCGAGTTTGGTGGAGTTTTGCTTAAAGACTGCAATAGGTGAGTTCTAGATCCCCGATTTTTATGTTTTAAACTTGTTTTGGGGCTGAAAATGCATGTAACTAACTTTTTATAAATTTCAGCATGTCTATGTCTCTGTTTATGTTGGTGGGTGTAAGTTTGGGTATGCTTGTTTGTGTTTCATGTTTATATGCCCGTTTTAAGTGCTAAGTATGTTAGTTATTGGTTAAGAACATGTTAGAATGATAATTTGGGTCTGAAATAGTGTACGTTTGAATTGGACACTGCCCATGCGCCCAACATAGTTCTCATGCACCTAAAATTTACCCATAAGCCTAAGTGTTGCCCTTGCGCCCAAACAGTACCTCATGCGTCCACTGCTCATACGCCTAAGTGCTCATGCGCCTAAGTGAGGTTCATGCGCCCAATCATTTCTCATGCGCCCAACATAGTGCTCATGCGCCTAAGTCTTTCCCATGCACCCAAGTGCCTTGCGCCTGCCCAGTACTCATGCGCCCAACATAGTGCTCATGTGCCTAATGTCTTAGAAAATTTTCTAGAATTTATGGGAAATAGAAATTTTAACGACTAAGCCCTGGGATGTTTTGGTGGTTATGTTTGTTGGTGTTATGCATGTTTGTGTCATGTTGTTTATGTTCCATATTACGTATTATTACATGACTTACGTGGTGTGTTATGCTTGTGTACGTAAGTATTATCATAATGAAGTGAAAGATTAATGATAATGAAAAGTGGAACCTAAAGAATGAATGAAAGACTTGCAAGCAAAATTTTATAGAGGTTCACAACTCATTGAGAGTTGTTAGCTCAACTGTGTGTTATATAGCGTGCGATTTGGCTAACCCATGAGGGTTCACACACAGGAGGGTCAGTCTTTGTGACTGATCGAGACGTGCAAAAACGGGATCCTTGTCGCTTGACCCCAAAAGGTAGTTGTTTCGTGCAAGATGATGGGGCATAGCATATGAAAGATCTAGATAAAATTAAAAGATAATAATGAAAGAAAGTGCGAAAACAAACGATTATGAACGATGGTGGAAGATAATAAATGAATATTATCTAGTTGTATGTATTATGTATGATCATGTACAAAAGTAAAGAAAGTGTTTTTCGGTAAAAGTAAAGTATTTTATTTTAAAACTATAACTCACTCAACAATGCTAACTTTTATGCATTTTCAGTTGGCAGGTAATTCATTGCTGAGGATGGCACGAGGGTAAAGCTACTTGGCGGGCAAAGACTGGCATCCATTTCATGCATAATAATATTGTTGTTTTGTAATACAATTGAAAGATTCTTTTATAACTCTAAAAAAATACAATGATGTATTATTTAGCAACATCATATATTAATGCATGAATGGTTTTGGATAACTTAATCCGCAATGATGTTTTTATGAAATGTATTTATTTTATATAAAAAATGCTGTGATTGTCCAACTGTGAGGTCTCCGGGAACGGGGTCTTACAAGTTGGTATCAGATCTAAAGTTTAAGAAAAATGAATAAATTATTTTAAAAACCTAAACTTAAACTGAGAATGGGACCGAGTGGAGGGGTGCCAGCCCAAGTAGCTATGTGCCATCAGGTAATTTACTTTCTTAAGGTTAACCGGTATTATGTGCACGTGCTATTGATTTATGTGCTCTTAGTAGATTTGAATACTGATGTAGTCAGGATAGGAAATGCTTGGGGGATGAAGAGTAAAGTAAGTGGCTAATCACAACTGGCCACTGTAATTAGGGAATTACTATACTTGACATAGTCCGAGCTATTACCTTGAATGACTGTGTTGGTGTTTGAATCTTATAGTGTTTAGAAGATGGCTGGTGGTAGATCATCGAAGGCTTCTCGAGGTGGAGTACGGGGTGGCCGTGTTGCTGGACCACGTGTCATGAGGACAAAGACTAAGACTACTGAGACGGCTCCTGCAAAGCCCGAGCTTTATCACCAGGAGGGTGGTGATGAGAGTGCTAACTTGAGAGTCTCAGTAAAGGAGGCGGTTGTGGAGGAAGTTCATCAGGTCATGCAAACAATTCTGCCATCTGTAGTGACCGAGGTTATTAGAGCCGTGAGGGAGGATGAGAAGAAGGAGAAAGAGGAGAGAAGGAGAACCGCTAGGCGAGGGGGAGAAGGAGTAGGTCCAAGGGAGATGGAGCAACCAGATACTGAGATGGTTATCTCCAGTGATGAGAAGGAGGAGGAGAAAGCAGTGCGGGAGACTGCGAAGGGGTGGAGCTATGGAACATTCCAAAAATGCAGACCCCTAGCTTTTGATGGCAATGGTAATGCTGCTGCTGCTCACCATTAGGTTAGAGAGATGGAGGCTGTGTTGGAGATCAGCGAATGTAGGGAGGATCAGAAGGTAAAGTTTGCTACCCATTCATTCATGGACTCACCTTTATGTTGGTGGGATAATATTGTCCAGGCCGAGGGTAGCAGGGTTATCGGGAGGATGAGGTGGAACGAACTGAAGAAGATGGTGATCGAGTTGTTCTGTCCTCATAAAGAACTTGACAAGATAGAGAGGGAGTTCTTGCAGTTAGAGGCGGGAACCATGACACACTAGCAGTACACGACGAAGTTTAATGAGATAGCAAGACTGGTGCAGGATCAGGTAACGCCGGTGTTGAGGAAGATCAAGAGATATATCCAGGATTGCCAGCAGATATCTGCAGGCACATGATTGTTGCCCGGCCGAGTACCTTTAGGTCGGTGGTGGATTTGGCAGGGAGATTGTTTGATGAGAGAGAGGTGGATGTGGTTGAGGTGAGTAGGAAGGATGGTAGCGATAGGAACTGGAGCGGGAAATGATTTGGTCGTGGTGGTTTCACTCCAAATAACGAGAAGGCAAGAACAGATGACCGGCGGGTAGTGTTGGCGGTTACAGGGGCAAAAAAATGTGGTAAGTGCGGGAGAGACCATGTGGGGGAGTGTAAGTGGGGGTTGAAAGTCTGCTTCAAGTGTGGGAGGCCCGGTCATATGGAAAAAAGATTGTGGGGTGATAAGGTTATATGATTGTAGTGAAGAGGGCCATCTAAACAGAGACTGCAAGAAGCCAAGGGCTGAGAGCTCTGGGGCAAAGAAGAGGACCGAGAATAAAGGGGTGAGGGCAGGAGCCAGAGCATTTACGATGACCAGGGAGGAGGCCAGGGTGGACCCTGATGTCGTGTCAGGTATGTTTCTTGTAAACCAAACTTGTGCCTCTGTGTTATTTGATTCTTGTGCTAGTAGGAGCTTCATTTCTGCTGCTTTCTGTGCTAAGTTTCCTGTTAGAAGTAGAAGTATTGATGAACCCTTCAATGTATAAACTGCCATTGGTAAGTCTACCAGGATTTCCGACTTGATAGAGGATTGCGACATAGAACTGGAAGGCTATAGGTTCTCTGCTAAACTATTTGTGATGCCCCTAGGCGGATTTGATGTAGTTCTAGGGATGGATTGGTTAGCAGCCTATGTGGAAAATATTATGTGTCGTAAGAAGATGATCCGACTGACAGCGCCTGATGGGAGTTCGGTGACCATCTACGATGATCGAGTTACTATGATTCCAAAGGTGTTTTCGATGGTGGTGGCAGAGAAGTGCATGAAACATGGATGTAGTGCCTACCTGGCTTACGTGAAGGATGTGGAGACATCAGTACCAAAATTGTCCGACGTACCAGTTGTGTGTAACTTTCCAGATGTGTTCCCAGAAGATTTACCAGGTGTGCCACCAGACCATGAGATTGAGTTTCGGATCGATCTGATACCTGGTGCTCAACCTGTTGCCAAAGCACTGTATCGATTGGCTCCGTCGGAAATGAAAAAACTGATGGTTCAGCTGCAAACGGAGTTAGGTGAAAACACTCTCGGAGTTAGAACCCGCTTTGGGCGGATGTGGATCCCTCGTTACGGAGACCTACGGGGGCGAATTATGGATGAAGCTCATAAGACTCAATACTCCATTCATCCCGATGCTACAAAGATGTATCATGATATGAAGAAAGATTATTGTTGGCCAGGTATGAAGCGTGATGTAGCGGAGTATGTGAGTAAGTGCCTTACTTGCTTGCAAGTGAAGGCGGAGCATCAGAAGCCATATGGGAAGATCCAACCTTTGGATATACATGAATGGAAATGGGAGCACATCACCATGGACTTCATTACGAAGTTACCATGTACGAAAAGGGGGTACGATGCCATATGGGTGATAGTTGATCGTTTGACGAAGAGTGCTCACTTTCTACCGATCCGTGGGACATATTCATCTAAAAGATTGGCGGATCTGTTTATCAAGGAGATTGTGACCTGTCACGGTGTACCAGTGTCTATTATGTCTGACCGTGACACTCGGTTTACATCTAAGTTTTGGAAGAGATTCCATGATGAAATGGGTACGAGGTTGCATATAAGTAAGGCTTACCATCCTCAGACAGATAGCCAGTCGGAGAGGACTATACAGACGCTTGAGGATATGCTCAGAGCTTGCGTTATTGATTTTGGAGGAAGCTGGGACGAACACTTACCGTTAGTTGAATTCTCATACAATAATAGTTATCATGCCATCATTGGTATGCCACCATATGAGATGCTATACGGTAGAAGGTGTAGGATGCCCGTATGTTGGGGTGACATTGGACAGAAGGAGTTGGGAGGCATTGAAGTAATCGAGGCTACGACTGAAAAGCTGGAAAGGATGAAGGCCTTTTTGAAGGCGGCAAAAGATAGGCAAAGTGGTATGCTGACAAGAGGCGTAGACCGATTGAATTCAAGGTGGATGATAAAGTTATGCTAAAGGTTTCATCTTGGAAGGGGATCATTCATTTTAGAAAGAGGGGTAAGTTGAGCCTGAGATATATAGGACCTTTTCGAATCATTGCTCGAGTAGGAGAGGTGGCCTATAGGTTGGAGCTACCCGATGAGTTAAGTGGGATTCATCCAATATTTCATGTATCTCATCTGAGAAAATGCCTAGCTAATGAAGATATGATTGTACCACTGGAGGACATTGATGTGGATGAAAGGCTCAACTATGTAGAGCAACCAGTGGCAATCATTGATCGAAAGGAGAGATATTACGGAATAAAGTAGTTCCACTGGTGCGAGTATAGTGGAGGCACAGGAAGGGATCTGAGTCTACGTGGGAGACTAAGGAGGAGACGAGATAGCATTACCCATAACTATTCAAAGAGTGACAGGTTTCGGGGACGAAACCTCTATAAGGGGGGTGGACTTGTAACACCCGATAATTTATTAAGAAAAAAATAAAGAAAGAAAGGAGAATTTGCATAAGTGGAGGGGCTAAAGTGTACAAAAGGACAAAACATTATTACTTTATGTTTAAAATGGGTATGGCCGCCCTTACACCACCTCCTCTACACTACTTTTGGCTGAAACAAGAAAGAAGAAAGAAGAATTTTGTGTTCATCAGTTTCTAGAGAGAGGAACTGAAGAATTGGTGAAGGTGAGTGTTTACTTGTATTTTTTTCGGTTTCAGCTGAGTTTTCAACTTTGGGATTGATTCTTATGTGTTCTTTTGTGTTCGGTTGTGTGTTTTGGTGTGTTTAGGCGTTTGAACTCTTTGTGCCCTCGAGTTTGGTGGAGTTTTGCTTGAAGGCTGCAATAGGTGAGTTCTAGATCCCCGATTTTTATGTTTTAAACTTGTTTTGGGGCTGAAAATGCACGTAACTAACTTTTTATAATTTTCAGCATGTCTATGTCTCTGTTTATGCTGGTGGGTGTAAGTTTGGGTATGCTTGTTTGTGTTTCATGTTTATATGCCCGTTTTAAGTGCTTAGTATGTTAGTTATGGGTTAAGAACATGTTAGAATGATAATTTGGGTCTGAAACAGTGTAAGTTCGAATTGGAGACTGCCCATGCGCCCAACATAGTTCTCATGCGCCTAGAAATTTTGCCCATAAGCCTAAGTGTTGCCCTAATGCCCAAACAGTACCTCATGCGCCCACTGCTCTTACACCTAAGTACTCATGCGCCTAAGTGAGGTTCATGCGCCTAAGCAGCGCTCATACGCCCAACATAGTGCTCATACGACTAAGTTTCCTCATGCGCCTAAGTCTTTCCCATGCGCCCAAGTGCCTTGCGCCTGCACAGTACTCATGCGCCCAACATAGTGCTCATGCGCCTAATGTCTTAGAAAATTTTCTGGAATTTTTGGAAAATAGAAATTTTAATGACTAAGCCCTGGGATGTTTGGGTGGTTATGTTTGTTGGTGTTATGCATGGGTGGTTATGTTTGTTGGTGTTATGCATGTTTGTGTCCTGTTGTTTATGTTCCATATTACGTATTATTACTTGACTTACGTGGTGTGTTATGCTCGTGTACGTAAGTATTATCATAATGAAGCGAAAGATTAATGATAATGAAAAGTGGAACCTAAAGAATGAATGAAAGTCTTGCAAGCAAAATTTTATAGAGGTTCACAACTCATTGAGAGTTGTTAGCTCAACTGTGTGTTATATAGCGTGTGATTTGGCTAACCTATGAGGGTTCACACACAGGAGGGTCAGTCTTTGTGACTGATCGAGACGTGCGAAAACGGGATCCTTGTCGCTTGACCCCAAAAGGTAGTTGCTTCGTGCAAGATGATGGGGCATAGCATATGACAGATCTAGATAAAAGTGAAAGATAATAATGAAAGAAAGTGCGAAAACGAACGATTATGAACGATGCTGGAAGATAATAAATGAATATTATCTAGTTGTATGTATTATGTATGATCACGTACAAAAGTAAAGAAAGTGTTTTTCGGTAAAAGTAAAGTATTTTATTTTAAAACTAGAACTCACTCAGCAACACTGACTTTTATGCATTTTTAGTTGGCAGGTAATTCGTTGCTGAGGATGGCACGAGGGTAAAGCTACTTGGCGGGCAAAGACTGGCATCCATTTCGTGCATAATAATATTGTTGTTTTGTAATACTACTGAACGATTCTTTTGTAACCCTAAAAAAGTACAATGATGTATTATTTGGCAACATCATATATTAATGCATGAATGGTTTTTGATAACTTAATCCGCAACAATGTTTTTATGAATTGTATTTATTTTATATGAAAAATGTTGTGATTATCCAACTGTGAGGTCTCCGGGAATGGGGTCTTACACGACAACAACAACAACAATAATGACAACAATAATGACAACAACACCGACGATGATAACAACTAGACGACAACAACAACAACAACAACAAGAAACCACAACAATACCAAAGATGACAACAACAACGACGACGATGACGAAAACCACAACAACAAAAAAACAACAACAACATCAAAAACAAATATAACAACGACGACGACGATGACGATGACAACAAGAACGATATCAATGAAAACAATAACAACAACATCGACAATAACGACAACGACAACAAAAACAACATCATAGACAATGACGATGAAGACAACAACGACAAAGACAACAAGAACAACAACATCGACAACAACAACAATGACAACAACGATGACAACAACAACAAGGACAAAAATGACAGCAAGAAGAACAACGAAATGACGAAGACAACGATGATGACGACAACAACAACCCCGAAAACAGCAGCAACATCAACAACACCCACGACGACAACAACAACAACAACGAAGTCGACAATAACCACAACAACAACAACGACGAAGACAACCACACCAACAACAACGACCACAACGAAGAAAACAAAAACCACGACAACAACAACAACAACGATGATGACAGCGCCAATGGAAGGACGATAATGACAACAACAACAATAAGATGGACAGCAACAACGGCGACAACAACAACCACAACAGCGACAACATCAATGACAACAACAACAATAACAACAACATCAACAACAAAGACAACAACGACAACAACAATGACAACAATAAAAACAACAACAACAACGAAGACAACGACGATGACGACAACGAGAACAACAATGACTACGATAACCACAACAACAACAACGACCACAATGATGTCGATGACGACAAAAACCACAACAACAACGATGACCACTATGAAGATGATGACGATAATGACGACAACAACAACAACAAGGACAACAAAAAAAACAATGACAACTATAACAACAAGAACGACAACAATGACAACAACAACAACATCATCAACATCAACAACGAAGACAACGACGCCAATGATAACAAACAACAATGAGGGCAAGAACGAAGACGACGACAATGACAAAAACAGCTAGAACAATAATAACAACAACAACAATGCCGATGATGATGATAAGAACAACAATAACAACAACCACAACAATAACAACAACGATGACAACAACAACCACAACAACAATAACAACAATAACAACGACGATGAAGACAACAACGATAATAGAAACAACCACGAGGACAACGACAGCGACAATGACAGTGACAATATCAACAATAAGGACAAGAACGACGAAGACAACATCAAGAACCTCAACAATGCCAACAAGCACAACAACAACAACAACAAAGCAACCACAACAAAAACAACAACAAAGATGACAACAAATACAACAAACACAACAACGACAACGACAATAACCACAACAACAACGAAGAACACAACGATGTCAACAGCCACAACAACCACAACAACAACCACAACAACGACGACCAAAACGACGAGCACAACCACAACAACAACAACAAGGGAAACCATAACAAAAACAACAACAATGAAGACAACAACGACAACGACAACAACAATGACTACGACGACAACAAAAACCACAACAACATCAAGGACGAGGACGACAACAACGATAACAACCACTACAACAATAATGACAACTATACCTACAATGACAATAACCAGAATGACAACAACAATAGCTACTACTACTACAAAAAGAACAACAATACGAAACACGACAACAACGACGATAACGACAATGACGACAACGCCAACCACAACAACAAAAACAATAATGATGAAAACAACAACTACAATGACAACAACCACACAAGGACGACAATAACGGACAGCAACAACAACAACAAAAACAACAATAAAAACAACAATAACAACAAGGACAACAATGACGGCGAAAAACGACAACAACAATGACATGACGAAGACAACGAAGACGACAAAAACAACAACCTCAACTACTATAGCAACATCAACAACAACCATGACGACAACAAGAATCACAACAAAGACGGCCACAACCACAACAACATCGAGGACAACAACAACGATGACAGTAACCACAACAACGACGATCACAACAAAGATAAAACAACGACAACGACAACCACAACAACAACAACGAAGACAACATCTACGAGAATGACAACAATGAAGACAACAACAATAACATTGAGAACAACAACGACAACAATGACAACAATGACAATAATAACAACAACAACAACAACGATGACAACAACAACAACCACAACAACAACAACGATAATGATAACAACAACAACAACAAAGACAACAACAAAAACTACGACGACAACAACAACAACGAAGAAATCAACAATGACGACAAAAAGGACAACAACCACAACAACAACGAAAACCATGGCGACGAGAACAACGGCGACAACAACCACAATAACAACAATGAAAAAAACCACAACAACAACAACAAAAACAACCATAACAACAACAATGACAACGATAACAATGACGATAACAAGAATGAGAATGAGAACAATGACAACAACAACAACGGCAACAACAAATATGACGAAGACAACGACGACCACGATCATGACGATGATCAAAACAACAACAAACACGAAAAAAATGATGAAAATTACAACAAGGACTATGAAGACAACAACAACATCGATGACAACAATAGCGACTACGACAATGGCCACGACAACAACAACAATGTGGGTAAGAACGAAGACGACGACAATGACAACAACAACCACAACAATAATAGCAACAACAACAACGCCGATGAAGAAGATAACAATGACAACACAACAACCATAACAATAATAACAAAAACGACAACAATAACCATAACAATAACAACAACAACAACGACGATGACGACAACAACAATAATAGCAACAACGATAGTGACAACGACAATGACAGTATCAATAATAAGGACAAGAACGACGAAGACAACATCAACAACCTCAACAACGCCAACAAGCACAACAACAACAATAAGGGCAACCAGAACGAAAACAACAACAACAAAGACGACAACGACGACGACAACGACTACAACAAACACAACAACAACAACGACAATAACCACAACAACAATGAAGACCAAAACGATGATAACAACCATAACAACAACAACGACAACAACCATAACAACAACGATGACCAAAACGTTTAACACAACCACAATAACAACAACAAGGGGAACCATAACAAAAACAACAACAACGAAGACAACAACGACGACGACAACAACAATGACTATGAGGACAACAAAAACCACACCAATAACAAGGACGATGACGACAACAACGATAACAACCACTACAACAAGAACAATGACAACTACCACAACAACAGCTAAGAAAACAACAACGACGACAAAAACAACGACGACAACAACAAAAACAACAACAATGACGACGATGATGACAACGTGAACGACAAATATGACAACAACAATAACAACATCTACAACAAAGATGACAAAAAAACCATAACAACAATGACGACGATGACGGCGACCATGACAACAACCACTACAACAACAACATGGACAACAAGGGCAACAACAAGGACAACAACAACGACAACAACGAAGACAACAACGATGACGACAACAATGAAAACTATAACAATGACGACACAACCATAACAATGACAAAAACAACAATGACAACCACAAGAGCGATAGCAACTTCAACAACAGTCACAACGACAACAACCACAACAACAACGACGACAACAACGACGTCGCCAACGACAACAACAACTACGATCACAATGAAGACAACAACAACGACGACGATAACAATGACGAAAACAACAACGACGACAACAATGACAACAACAGCAACGACAACAACGTCAACAAGAACGGCAACAATGACGACAATAACAATAACATCAACGACGACAACGACGACGACAACAACCACAACAACGACAACAATGATAACAATAACATAAACAACAAAGACAACAACAACAACGAAGACAACAATGACGAAGACAAAAACGACAACAATCATAACAACAACATAGACTAGATCGACGACCACAACGATGACAACAACCACAACAACAACAATGACCATAACCCTAACAAAAAGGTCGACCACAACGATGACGACGAAGATAACAAAAACAACAACAATAGCGATGACAACAATAACGACGACAACGAAGACCACAACACAACAACAAGGAGGACAACAACGATGACGAAAGCGATGACGACGACAACGATGTCGATGAAGATGACAACAACCACATCTATAACCACAACAATAACAACGATGACAACAATGATAGTAACAACAACAACAACAACAATGACAAGGACAACAAAAACAACGACAACAATAACGACGATGACAAAAATGACGACAAGATGATGACAACATCAACAACCTCATAAATAACAACAACAACAACAACAATTACAGCCACAAAAAAAACAACTACTACAATGAAGACAACAACGACGATGACAACGATGATGAAGACAACAATGACTAGGAAAAAGACGATGGCGACAACGACAATGACACGACGATGACAACATCATCAACCTCAACAAAGACAACAACGACAACAACAACAACAAGTGCAGCCACAACGAAAATAACAACAAGAACAACGAAGACAACAACGACGACGACTATGACAACGACAATTATGATGACAACAACAATGACTACGACAACATCGACAATAATGATGATAACAATAACAACAACAACAACGACAACGACGAAGACGGCTACAAGGACAACAACGACAACGGAAAAATCAACGACAACAACAAGACATGATGATGACAACATCAACAACCCCAACAATAACAACAACAACAACAAGTGCAGCCACAACGAAAACAACAACAACAAGGACAATAACAACGACAGCAACAACGATAACTTAGACAACAACGACAACAACAAATATAATGACGAAGACGACAATGACAACGAGAATGACAACAATGACAACAACTACATCGATAACAACGATGACGAAAACAACCACAACAACAACGACTACAACAACAATGACACGATGATGACAACGATGATGACAGCAACAATAACAACAATGACAATAACAACCACAACAACACGACAACCACAATGACAATGACGGCCACAACGACGAAAATAACCACAACAACAACAACGAAAACAACCATAACAACAACGATGACAACAAGAATGACGATGACAATAAGAACGAGAACGAGAACAATGACAACAAAAAATATGACGAAGACAACGACTACCATGACGACAACAACAACGATGAGAACAATGACCATGACAGCAACATCAATGATGACAACAACTACAACGACGATCATGACGACTATGACAACAACAACAAAGACGGCAACAACGATGACAACGACTATGACGACAACAACAACAACGATGACAACAATAGCGACTACAACAACGTCCAGGACAACAACAACATAAGGACAATAACAAACGAAGAAAACGACAACAAAAACCATAACAATAACAACTACAACAACGACAACGATGACAACAACAACAACCACAACAATATCAACAACAAAGGCAACAATGATAGCAGCAACAACAACGACGATGAAGATGATGACAACGACAACGATAACGATCGTGACAATGACAACAAAAACAACATCATCGACAACAACAACGACGACAACGACAATAAAAACAACAACGATGACAATCATGAAAACAACCATAACAACAACGACCGCAATAACAAAAACAACAACAACAACGACAGTGAGAAGAACAACGACATGATGAAGACAACGATGACGACGACAACAACGAAAACAACAACAAGGACAATAACAAAGGTGAGAAGAACAACGACATGACGAAGACAACGATGATGACAAAAACAACAACCACGACAACGGTAGCAACATCAACTACAACCCTGACGATAACAACAAAAACAACAAAGACGAAAACAACCACAACAACAACGAGTACGATTACAACCACAACAACAACAACGACCACAACGAAGACCACAACAACGAAGTCAACAACGACAACATAAACGAAGACGATAACACTTCCAACAAGAACGACGATAATGATAACAACAACAATAAATAGACAACAACAATGAGGACAATGACAACAACAACCACAACAAGTACGATAACAACAACAATAACAACAAAAACAACAACGACAACAATGACAACAACAACAAAGACAACAACGAGGAAGACAATGACAACAACAAAGACTACGACAAAGACGACAACCATAACAACAACAATGACCACAATGATGCTGATGACGAAAACAACCATAACAACAACGGGGACCACAATGAAGACGATGAGAACAACTATGACAACAACCATAACAACAACAAGAAGGACAACAAAAACTACAACGACGACAATAACGACAACAACAACAACAACAAGAATGAAAACAATGACAACAAAAACAACAACATCGACAACAACAACGACCAAAATGACAACAACATCGACAACAACAACGGCGACGACAACCAAAATGACAACAACAACAACAATAACAACAACATCGACAACAACAAAGACGGCAACATCGACAACAATGACAACAACACCAACAATGACAACAAAAAGAACAATGAAAATTAGAATGAGAACGGCAACAACATCAACAACAACAATGACAACAACACCAACAATGACAACAACCAGAATGACGACAACAACAACAACTACTGCTACAAAAAGAACATACCAAACACGACAACAACGATGATAACGGCAATGACGATGATGAAGACAACCGCAACAACAAAAACAACAACTATGACAACAAAAACTACGAATGACAACAACCACACAAGGACGACATTAACGACAGCAATAACAGCGACAACAACAATAAAAACAACAACAACAACAACAACAACAACAATTACAGCAAAAAACAACAACAACAATGACACGACGAAGACAACGAAGATGACAAAAACAACAACCACAACAATGATAGCAACATCAACAACAACCACGAAGACAAAAAGAATCACAACAAAGACGACCACAACCACAACAACGTCGACGACGACAACAACGATGACAGTAACCACAACAACGACGACGATCACAGCGAAGATAAAACAACGACAACGACAATAGCAACAACGACAACGAAGTCAACGTCAACAAGAATGAAACAATGACGACAAGAACAATAACATTGAGAACAACACCAAAAACGACAAGGACAACAACCACAACAACAAAAACAACAACAATAACGATAATGATAACAACAATAACAACAACAGTAAAGACCACAACAAAAACGACGACGACAACAACAACAATGAAGAAAACAACAATGACGACAAAAAGGACAACAACCACAACAAAAAAGACCACAGCGACGACAACAACGGTGACAACAACCACAACAACAACAACAAAAACAACCACAACAACAACAATGACAACGATAACAACAATCATAACAAGAACAAGAACGAGAACAATGAAAACAACAACAATGGCAAAAACAAATATGACAAAGACAACAACGACCAGGGTGACAATGATAACAACGACAATGAGAACAACGACCACTACAACAACATCAATGACGACAACTACTACGATGATCATGACGACGATCAAAACAACAACAAACACGACAAAAATGATGAAAATGACAACAAGGACTATGACGACAACAACAACATGAATGACAACAATAGCGACTACAAGAACGGCCACGACAACCACAACAATGAGGGCAAGAACGAAGACAACGACAACGACAACAACAGCCGTAACAAAAATAACACAACAACAACGCCGCCGACGATGATAACAATGACAACAACAACAACCACAACAACAACGCCGACGACAATGATAACAATGACAACAACAACAACCACAACAATAATAACAACGATGACAACAACAACCACAATAATAACAACAACAACAACAACAACGTCGATGAAGACAACAACAATAATAGAAACAACCACGGCGATAACGACAGCGACAACGACAGTGACAATATCAACAATAAGGACAAGAATGACGAAGACAACATCAACAACCTCAACAACGCTAACAAGCACAACAACAACAACTAGGGCAACCACAACAAAAACAACAACAACAAAGACGACAACGACTACTACAAACACAACAACGACAACGATAATAACCACAACAACAACGAAGACCACGACAATGACAACAGCCACAACAACAACAACAATGACAACAACCACAACAACAACGACGACCAAAACGACTAACACAACCACAACAAAAACAACAAGGGGAACCATAACAAAAACAACAACAACGAAGACAACAACGACGAAGACGACCACAAAAACAGCAACAATGAAGACGATGACGATAACAACGAGAACGACAACAATGACAACAACAATAATAACATCGACAACAACGATGATAGAAAAACCATAACAACAATGACGACGATGACGACAACAACCACTACAAAACAACATGGACAACAAGGACAACAACAACAAAGACAACAACGATGATGACAACAATGAAGACAATAACAACGACAACACAACCACAAAAATGACAACAAAAATGACACGGCGAAGACAATGACAAAAACAATAATAACAACCACAACAAATAGCAACATCAACAACAGCCACAACGAAAACAACCACAACAATAATGACGACGCCAATGACAACAACAACTACGATCACAACGAAGACAACAAAAACAACAACGATAACAATGATGACAACAACAACGACGACAACAATGACAACAACAGCGATGACGACAACGTCAACGAGAGCGACAACAACAATAACATCGACAACGATGATGACAACAACCAAAACAATGACAACAATGATAACAAGAACATAAACAACAAAGACAACAACAAAAACGAAGACAACAATGACGACACCAAAAAACGACAACAACCACAACAACAACGAAGACCAGATCGACGACCACAATGATAACAACAACCATAACAACAACAATGACCACAACCCTAACAAAAAGGTCGACCACAACGATGACAACGAAGATAACAAAAACAACAACAACAATAACGATGACAAGGAAGACCACAACACAACAACAAGGAGGACAACAACGATGACGAAAGCGATTACGACGACAATGTTGTCGACGAAGATGACAACAACCACATCAATAACCACAACAACAATAATGACGACAACAATAATAACAACAACAACGACAACGATAACAACAATGACAAGGACAACAACAACGACGACGACAATAACGACGATGACAACAACAATGACACGACGATGACAAATGATAGAAATTCCAAGTCACATGGTAAGCGGTTCCCATTTAAATGTTATAATTATGGAAGAAAGGGTCATATTGCTAAGAGTTGTGACCACAATGAAGACAACAACGACGATAACGACAATGAAAACGATGACGACGAAGACAATGAATACGACAGAGACGATGGCGGCAACGACAATGACATGACGATGACAACATCATCAACCTCAACAATGACAACAACGACAACCACAACAGCAACAACATGTGCAGCCACAACGAAAATAACAACAAGAACAATGAAAAGAACAAGGACGACGATTACGACAACAACAATGACGATGAAGACAACAATGACTACGACAACATCGACAATAATGACGATAACAACAACCATAACAACGACGATGACGATGACGAGAAGAAGGACAACAACGACAACGAAAAAAACAACGACCACAATAAGACACAATGATGACAACATTAACAACCCCAACAACGACAACAACAACAATAACAACAACAACAAGTACACCACAACGAAAACAACAACAACAATGACAATAACAACGACGACAACAACGACAGCTTAGACAACAACGACGAAGACAACAATGACAACAACAACTATAATGACGAAGACGACAACGACAACAAGAATTACAATAATGACAACAACGACATCGATAACAACGATGACGAAAACGACGAAAACAACCACAACAAGGACAACAACGACGACTACCACAACAAAAACACGATGATGACAACGATGACGACATCAACAACAACAACAATGACGACAAAAACCACAACAACACGACGACCACAACGACGAAAATAACCTCAACAACAACAACGAAAATAACCATAATAACAACAATGACAACAAGAACGATGACGACAATAAGAACGAGAACGAGAACGAGAACAATGACAACAACAACGACAACAAAAAATATGACAAAGACAATGACGACCACGACGACAACAACGACGATGAGAACAACGACCACGATAGCATCATCAATGACGACGACAACTACAACGATGATCATGACGACGATGACAACAACAACAAAGACGACAACAATGATGACAATGACAACAACAACTATGATGTCAGCAACAACAACGATGAAAATAATAGCGACTACAACAACGGTCATGACAACAACAACAATGAGGACAAGAACAAAAACGAAGACAATGACAACAACAACAACAACAATAACAACAACAACAACAACGATGACAACAATGACAACAACAACAACCACAACAATATCAACAACAACGGCAACAATCATAACATCGATAACAACGACGATGAAGACAATGACAACGACGACGATCGTGACAACGACGACAACGAAAACAAAAACAACATCATCGACAACAACAACGACAACAACGATGACAACCATGACAACAACCATAACAACAACGACCACAACAACAAAAACAACAACAAGGACAATAACGATGGCGAGAAGAACAATGACATGACGAAGACAACGATGATGAAGACAACAACGAAAACAACAACAAGGACAACAACAACGGAGAGAAGAACAACAACATGACGAAGACAACGATGATGACAACAACAACAACCACGACAACGGCAGCAACATCAATAACAACCACGACGACAACAACAACAACAATATCCATAGCAACAACGAGGACGATGACAACCACAACAACAACAACGACTACAACGAAGACAACAACAAAGACGGCAATAATGACAACAAAAACCACGACAATAACAGCGCCAACAAGAACGACGATAATGACAACAACAACAATAAATGGACAACAACAACGAGGATAATGACAACAACAACCATAGCAATGAAAACAACAAGAACGATAACAACAATAATAACAACAAAGACAACAACGAGGAAGACAACGACAACAACAATGACTACGACCAAGACGACAACCATAACAACAACAACGACCACAATGATGCTGATGATGACAACAACCACAACAACAATGGTGACCACAATGAAGAAGATAACGACAACTATGAAAACAACAACAACAACAACGAAGACAAAAACAAAGAAAACAACAACACAACCATAACAATGACAACAAAAACGACACAACGAAGACAACATCAAAAAAAATAATAACAACCACAACAACGATAGCAACATCAACAACAGCCATAATGACAACAACCACAACAACGACGACGACGACACCAACAACAACAACAACTACGATCACAACGAAGAAAACAACAACGATGACGATAACAATGACGACAACAACAACGAAAAAAACAATGACAACAACAGCGACGACGACAACGTCAACGAGAACGACAACAATGACGACAACAACAATAACATCAAAAACAACAACGGCGACGACAACAACCACAACAACGACAACAATGGTAACAACAACATAAACAACAAAGACAACAACAAAAACAAAGACAACAATGACGAAGACAAAAACGAAAACAACCACAACAACAACGAAGACTAGATCGACGACCATAACGATGACAACAACCACAACAACAACAATAACCACAACCCTAACAAAAGGGTCGACGACAATGGTGACGACAAAGATAATGAAAACAACAACAACAATAGCGATGACAACAATAATGACAACAACGAAGACCACAACAAAACAACGAGGACCACAATGACGTTGAAAGCGATGATGACGACAATGATGTCGACGAAGATGACAACGACCACATTAATAACCACAACAACAATAACGATGACAACAACGATGACAACAACGATAACAACAATGATAACAACAACAAGAACAACATCAACAACGATAACAACAATGACAAGGACAACAACAATGACGACGACAATAACGACGATGACAACAACAATGACACGACGATGACAGATGATAGAAATTCAAAGTCACATGGTAAGCGGTTCCCATTTAAATGTTATAATTATGGAAGAAAGGGTCATATTGCTAAGAGTTGTGACCACAATGAAGACAACAACGACGACAACGACAACGATGACGACGACGACAATGACTACGACAGAGACGATGGCGGCAACAACAATGACATGACGATGACAACATCATCAACCTCAACAATGACAATAACAACAACATGTGCAGCCACAACGAAAATAACAACAAGAACAACGAAGAGAACAACGACGACTACTACGACAACAACAATGACTACGACAACATCGACAATTATGATGATAACAACAACCATAACAACAACGACGACGATGACGACAACAAGGACAATAACGTCAACGAAAAAAACAACAACAACAACAAGACACGATGATGACAACATCAACAACTCCAACAACGACAACAACAACAAGTGCAGCCACAACGAAAACAACAACAACAAGGACAATAACAACGACGACAACAACGACAACTTAGACAACAACGACGAAGACAACAACGACAACAACAACTATAATGACAAAGACGACAATGACAACGACAAAAAGAATTACAATAATGACAACAACGACATCGATAACAACGATGACGACAACGACGAAAACAACCACAACAAGGACAACAACGACGACTACAACAACAACGACACGATGATGACAACGATGACGACAGCAACAACAACAACAATGACGACAAAAACCACAACAACACGATGACCACAATGACAATGATGACCACAACGACGAAAAGAACTCAACAACAACAACGAAAATAACCATAAGATCATGACCACAACAAAACAACGAGGACCATAATGACGTTGAAAGCGATGATGACGACAATGATGTCGACGAAGATGACAACGACCACATTAATAACCACAACAACAATAACGATGACAACAACGATAACAACAATGATAACAACAACAACAACAACGATAACAACAATGACAAGGACAACAACAACGATGATGACAATAACGACGATGACAACAACAATGACACGACGATGACAAATGATAGAAATTCCAAGTCACATGGTAAGCGGTTCCCATTTAAATGTTATAATTATGGAAGAAAGGGTCATATTGCTAAGATTTGTGACCACAATGAAGACAACAACGACGACAACGACAACGATGATGACGACGACAATGGCTACGACAGAGACGATGGCGGCAACAACAATGGCATGACGATGACAACATCAACAACCTCAACAATGACAATAACAACAACATGTGAAGCCACAACGAAAATAACAACAAGAACAACGAAGAGAACAACGACGACTACTACGACAACAACAATGATGATGACAACAACAATGACTACGACAACATCGACAATTATGATGATAACAACAACCATAACAACAACGACGATGATGACGGCAACAAGGACAATAACGTCAACGAAAAAAACAACAACAACAACAAGACACGATGATGACAACATCAACAACTCCAACAACGACAACAACAACAACAAGTGCAGCCACAACGAAAACAACAACAACAAGGACATAACAACGACGACAACAACGAGAACTTAGACAACAACGATGAAGATAACAACAACAACAACAACTATAATGACAAAGACGACAACGACAACAAGAATTACAATAATGACAACAACGACATCGATAACAACGATGACGACAACGACGAAAACAACCACAACAAGGACAACAACGACGACTACAACAACAACGACACGATGATGACAACGATGACGACAGCAACAACAACAACAATTACGACAAAAACCACAACAACACGATGACCACAACGACAACGATGACCACAACGACGAAAAGAACTCAACAACAACAACGAAAATAACCATAATAATAACAATAACAAGAACGATGACGACAATAAGAACGAGAACGAGAACAATGACAACAACAACGACAATAAAAAATATGACGAAGACAATGACGACCATGACGACAACAACGGCGATGAGAATAACGACCACGACAGCAACATCAATGACGACGACAACTACAAGATCATGACGACGATGACAACAACAACAAAGACGACAACAATGATGACAATGACAACAACGACTATGATGTCAACAACAACAACGATGAAAACAATAGCGACTACAACAACGGTCATGACAACAACAACAATGAGGACAAGAACAAAAACGAAGACAATGACAACAACAACCACAACAATAACAACAACAACAACAACGATGACAACAATGACAACAACAACAACCACAACAATATCAACAACAACGGCAACAATCATAACATCGACAACAACGACGATGAAGACAATGACAACGACGATGAAGACAATGACAACGACGACGATCGTGACAACGACGACAACGAAAACAAAAACAACATCATCGACAACAACAACGACAACAACGATGACAACCATGACAACAACCATAACAAAAACGACCACAACAACGAAAACAACAACAAGGACAACAACGATGGCGAGAAGAACAATGGCATGACGAAGACAACGATGATGAAGACAACAACGAAAACAACAACAAGGACAATAACAACAGAGAGAAGAACAACAACATGAGGAAGACAACGATGATGACAACAACAACAACCACGACAACGGCAGCAACATCAATAACAACCACGACGGCAACAACAACAACAATAGCCATAGAAACAACGAGGACGATGACAACCACAACAACAACAACGAATACAACGAAGACAACAACAAAGACGGCAATAATGACAACAAAAACCATGACAATAACAGCGCCAACGAGAACGACGATAATGACAACAACAACAATAAATGGACAACAACAACGAGGATAATGACAACAACAACCACAGCAATGAAAACAACAAGAACGATAACAACAATAATAACAACAAAGACAACAACGAGGAAGACAACGACAACAACAATGACTACGACCAAGACGACAACCATAACAACAACAACGACCACAATGATGCTGATGATGACAACAACCACAACAACAATGGTGACCACAATGAAGAAGATAACGACAACTATGACAACAACAACAACCACAACGAAGACAAAAACAAAGAAAACAACAACACAACCATAACAATGACAACAAAAATGACACAATGAAGACAACATCAAAAAAAATAATAACAACCACAACAACGATAGCAACATCAACAACAGCCATAATGACAACAACCACAACAACGACGACGACGACACCAACAACAACAACAACTACGATCACAACGAAGAAAACAACAACGATGACGATAACAATGACGACAACAACAACGAAAAAAACAATGACAGCAACAGCGACGACGACAACGTCAACGAGAACGACAACAATGACGACAACAACAATAACATCGAAAACAACAACGGCGACGACAACAACCACAACAACGACAACAATGGTAACAACAACATAAACAACAAAGACAACAACAAAAACAAAGACTACAATGACGAAGACAAAAACGACAACAACCTCAACAACAACGAAGACTAGATCGACGACCATAACGATGACAACAACCATAACAACAACAATGACCACAACCCTAACAAAAGGGTCGACCACAATGGTGACGACAAAGATAACGAAAACAACAACAACAGTAGCGATGACAACAATAATGACAACAACGAAGACCACAACAAAACAACGAGGACCACAATGACGTTGAAAGCGATGATGACGACAATGATGTCGACGAAGATGACAACGACCACATTAATAACCACAACAACAATAACGATGACAACAACGATAACAACAATGATAACAACAACAACAACAAAAACGATAACAACAATGACAAGGACAACAACAACGACGACGACAATAACGACGATGACAACAACAATGACACGACGATGACAAATGATAGAAATTCCAAGTCACATGGTAAGCGGTTCCCATTTAAATGTTATAATTATGGAAGAAAGGGTCATATTGCTAAGAGTTGTGACCACAATGAAGACAACAACGATGACAACGACAACGATGACGACGACGACAATGACTACGACAAAGACGATGGCGGCAACAACAATGACATGATGATGACAGCATCATCAACCTCAACAATGACAATAACAACAACATGTGCAGCCACAACGAAAATAACAACAAGAACAACGAAGAGAACAACGACGACTACTACGACAACAACAATGATGATGACAACAACAATGACTACGACAATTATGATGATAACAATAACCATAACAACAACGACGACGATGACGGCAACAAGGACAATAACGTCAACGAAAAAAACAACAACAACAACAAGACACGATGATGACAACATCAACAACTCCAACAACGACAACAACAACAACAAGTGCAGCCACAACGAAAACAACAACAACAAGAAAAAAAACAACGACGACAACAACGACAACTTAGACAACAACGACGAAGACAACAACGACAACAACAACTATAATGACAAAGACGACAACGACAACAAGAATTACAATAACGAAAACAACGACATCGATAACAACGATGACGACAACGACGAAAGCAACCACAACAAGGACAACAACAACACGATGATGACAACGATGACGACAGCAACAACAACAACAATGACGACAAAAACCACAACAACACGATGACCACAACGACGAAAAGAACTCAACAACAACAACGAAAATAACCATAATAATAACAATGACTACAAGAACGATGACGACAATAAGAACGAGAACGAGAACAATGACAACAACAACGACAATAAAAAATATGACGAAGACAATGACGACCATGACGACAACAACGACGATGAGAATAACGACCACGACAGCAACATCAATGACGACGAAAACTACAAGATCATGACGACGATGACAACAACAACAAAGACGACAACAATGATGACAATGACAACAACGACTATGATGTCAACAACAACAACGATGAAAACAATAGCGACTACAACAACGGTCATGACAACAACAACAATGAGGACAAGAACAAAAACGAAGACAATGACAACAACAACCACAACAATAACAACAACAACAACAACGATGACAACAATGACAACAACAACAACCACAACAATATCAACAACAACGGCAACAATAATAACATCGACAACAACGACGATGAAGACAATGACAACGACGACGATCGTGACAACGACAACGACGACGATCGTGACAACGACGACAACGAAAACAAAAACAACATCATCGACAACAACAACGACAACAACGATGACAACCATGACAACAACCATAACAACAACGACCACAACAACGAAAACAACAACAAGGACAACAACGATGGCGAGAAGAACAATGGCATGACGAAGACAACGATGATGAAGACAACAACGAAAACAACAACAAGGACAATAACAACAGAGAGAAGAACAACAACATGAGGAAGACAACGATGATGACAACAACAACAACCACGACAACGGCAGCAACATCAATAACAACCACGACGGCAACAACAACAACAATAGCCATAGAAACAACGAGGACGATGACAACCACAACAACAACAACGAATACAACGAAGACAACAACAAAGACGGCAATAATGACAACAAAAACCACGACAATAACAGCGCCAACGAGAACGACGATAATGACAACAACAACAATAAATGGACAACAACAACGAGGATAATGACAACAACAACCACAGCAATGAAAACAACAAGAACGATAACAACAATAATAACAACAAAGACAACAACGAGGAAGACAACGACAACAACAATGACTACGACCAAGACGACAACCATAACAACAACAACGACCACAATGATGCTGATGATGACAACAACCACAACAACAATGGTGACCACAATGAAGAAGATAACGACAACTATGACAACAACAACAACCACAACGAAGACAAAAACAAAGAAAACAACAACACAACCATAACAATGACAACAAAAATGACACAACGAAGACAACATCAAAAAAAATAATAACAACCACAACAACGATAGCAACATCAACAACAGCCATAATGACAACAACCACAACAACGACGACGACGACACCAACAACAACAACAACTACGATCACAACGAAGAAAACAACAACGATGACGATAACAATGACGACAACAACAACGAAAAAAACAATGACAGCAACAGCGACGACGACAACGTCAACGAGAACGACAACAATGACGACAACAACAATAACATCGAAAACAACAACGGCGACGACAACAACCACAACAACGACAACAATGGTAACAACAACATAAACAACAAAGACAACAACAAAAACAAAGACTACAATGACGAAGACAAAAACGACAACAACCACAACAACAACGAAGACTAGATCGACGACCATAACGATGACAACAACCATAACAACAACAATGACCACAACCCTAACAAAAGGGTCAACCACAATGGTGACGACAAAGATAACGAAAACAACAACAACAGTAGCGATGACAACAATAATGACAACAACGAAGACCACAACAAAACAACGAGGACCACAATGACGTTGAAAGCGATGATGACGACAATGATGTCGACGAAGATGACAACGACCACATTAATAACCACAACAACAATAACGATGACAACAACGATAACAACAATGATAACAACAACAACAACAACAACGATAACAACAATGACAAGGACAACAACAACGACGACGACAATAACGACGATGACAACAACAATGACACGACAATGACAAATGATAGAAATTCCAAGTCACATGGTAAGCGGTTCCCATTTAAATGTTATAATTATGGAAGAAAGGGTCATATTGCTAAGAGTTGTGACCACAATGAAGACAACAACGATGACAACGACAACGATGACGACGACGACAATGACTACGACAAAGACGATGGCGGCAACAACAATGACATGACGATGACAGCATCATCAACCTCAACAATGACAATAACAACAACATGTGCAGCCACAACGAAAATAACAACAAGAACAACGAAGAGAACAACGACGACTACTACGACAACAACAATGATGATGACAACAACAATGACTACGACAACATCGACAATTATGATGATAACAATAACCATAACAACAACAACGACGATGACGGCAACAAGGACAATAACGTCAACGAGAAAAACAACAACAACAACAAGACACGATGATGACAACATCAACAACTCCAACAACGACAACAACAACAACAAGTGCAGCCACAACGAAAACAACAACAACAAGGAAGAAAACAACGACGACAACAACGACAACTTAGACAACAACGACGAAGACAACAACGACAACAACAACTATAATGACAAAGACGACAACGACAACAAGAATTACAATAACGAAAACAACGACATCGATAACAACGATGACGACAACGACGAAAACAACCACAACAAGGACAACAACAACACGATGATGACAACGATGACGACAGCAACAACAACAACAATGACGACAAAAACCACAACAACACGATGACCACAACGACGAAAAGAATTTAACAACAACAAGGAAAATAACCATAATAATAACAATGACAACAAGAACGATGACGACAATAAGAACGAGAACGAGAACAATGACAACAACAACGACAATAAAAAATATGACGAAGACAATGACGACCATGACGACAACAACGACGATGAGAATAACGACCACGACAGCAACATCAATGACGACGACAACTACAAGATCATGACGACGATGATGACAACAACAAAGACGACAACAATGATGACAATGACAACAACGACTATGATGTCAACAACAACAACGATGAAAACAATAGCGACTACAACAACGGTCATGACAACAACAACAATGAGGACAAGAACAAAAACGAAGACAATGACAACAACAACCACAACAATAACAACAACAACAACAACGATGACAACAATGACAACAAAAACAACCACAACAATATCAACAACAACGGCAACAATCATAACATCGACAACAACGACGATGAAGACAATGACAACGACGACGATCGTGACAACGACGACAACGAAAACAAAAACAACATCATCGACAACAACAACGACAACAACGATGACAACCATGACAACAACCATAACAACAACGACCACAACGATGGCGAGAAGAACAATGACATGACGAAGACAACGATGATGAAGACAACAACGAAAACAACAACAAGGACAATAACAACGGAGAGAAGAACAACAACATGAGGAAGACAACGATGATGACAACAACAACAACCACGACAACGGCAGCAACATCAATAACAACCACGACGGCAACAACAACAACAATAGCCATAGCAACAACGAGGACGATGACAACCACAACAACAACAACGAATACAACGAAGACAACAACAAAGACGGCAATAATGACAACAAAAACCACAACAATAACAGCGCCAACGAGAACGACGATAATGACAACAACAACAATAAATGGACAACAACAACGAGGATAATGACAACAACAACCACAGCAATGAAAACAACAAGAACGATAACAACAATAATAACAACAAAGACAACAACGAGGAAGACAACGACAACAACAATGACTACGACCAAGACGACAACCATAACAACAACAACGACCACAATGATGCTGATGATGACAACAACCACAACAACAATGGTGACCACAATGAAGAAGATAACGACAACTATGACAACAACAACAACAACAACAACGAAGACAAAAACAAAGAAAACAACAACACAACCATAACAATGACAACAAAAATGACACAACGAAGACAACATCAAAAAAAATAATAACAACCACAACAACGATAGCAACATCAACAACAGCCATAATGACAACAACCACAACAACGACGACGACGACACCAACAACAACAACAACTACGATCACAACGAAGAAAACAACAACGATGACGATAACAATGACGACAACAACAACGAAAAAAACAATGACAGCAACAGCGACGACGACAACGTCAACGAGAACGACAACAATGACGACAACAACAATAACATCGAAAACAACAACGGCGACGACAACAACCACAACAACGACAACAATGATAACAACAACATAAACAACAAAGACAACAAAAAAAACAAAGACAACAATGACGAAGACAAAAACGACAACAACCACAACAACAACGAAGACTAGATCGACGACCATAACGATGACAACAACCACAACAACAACAATGACCACAACCCTAACAAAAGGGTCGACCACAATGGTGACGACAAAGATAACGAAAACAAAAACGACAATAGCGATGACAACAATAATGACAACAACGAAGACCACTACAAAACAACGAGGACCACAATGACGTTGAAAGCGATGATGACGACAATGATGTCGACGAAGATGACAACGACCACATTAATAACCACAACAACAATAACGATGACAACAACGATAACAACAATGATAACAACAACAACAACAACAATAACAACAATGACAAGGACAACAACAACGACGACGACAATAACGACGATGACAACAACAATGACACGACGATGACAAATGATAGAAATTCCAAGTCACATGGTAAGCGGTTCCCATTTAAATGTTATAATTATGGATGAAAGGGTCATATTGCTAAGAGTTGTGACCACAATGAAGACAACAACGATGAAAACGACAACGATGACGACGACGACAATGACTACGACAAAGACGATGGCGGCAACAACAATGACATGACGATGACAGCATCATCAACCTCAACAATGACAATAACAACAACATGTGCAGCCACAACGAAAATAACAACAAGAACAACGAAGAGAACAACGACGACTACTACGACAACAACAATGATGATGACAACAACAATGACTACGACAACATCGACAATTATGATGATAACAATAACCATAACAACAACGACGACGATGACGGCAACAAGGACAATAACGTCAACGAAAAAAACAACAACAACAACAAGACACGATGATGACAACATCAACAACTCCAACAACGACAACACAACAACAAGTGCAGCCACAACGAAAACAACAACAAGGAAAAAAACAACGACGACAACAACGACAACTTAGACAACAACGACGAAGACAACAACGACAACAACAACTATAATGACAAAGACGACAACGACAACAAGAATTACAATAACGAAAACAACGACATCGATAACAACGATGACGACAACGACGAAAACAACCACAACAAGGACAACAACAACACGATGATGACAACGATGACGACAGCAACAACAACAACAATGACGACAAAAACCAACAACAACACGATGACCACTACGACGAAAGAACTCAACAACAACAACGAAAATAACCATAATAATAACAATGACAACAAGAACGATGACGACAATAAGAACGAGAACGAGAACAATGACAACAACAACGACAATAAAAAATATGACGAAGACAATGACGACCATGACGACAACAACGACGATGAGAATAACGACCACGACAGCAACATCAATGACGACGACAACTACAAGATCATGACGACGATGACAACAACAACAAAGACCAACAATGATGACAATGACAACAACGACTATGATGTCAACAACAACGATGAAAACAATAGCGACTACAACACGTCGGCATGACAACAACAACAATGAGGACAACAAAAACGAAGACAATGACAACAACACCCACAACAATAACAACAACAACAACAACGATGACAACAATGACAACAACAACAACAACCACAACAATATCAACAAACAACGCAACAATAATAACATCGACAACAACAACGATGAAGACAATGACAACGACGACGATCGTGACAACGACGACAACGAAAACAAAAACACATCATCGACAACAACACGACAACAACGATGACAACCATGACAACAACCATAACAACAACGACCACAACAACGAAAACAACAACAAGGACAACAACGATGGCGAGAAGAACAATGACATGACGAAGACAACGATGATGAAGACAACAACGAAAACAACAACAAGGACAATAACAACGTAGAGAAACAACAACATGAGGAAGACAACGATGATGACAACAACAACAACCACGACAACGGCAGCAACATCAATAACAACCACGACGGCAACAACAACAACAATATAGCCATAGCAATACGAGACGATGACAACCACAACAACAACAACAATACAACGAAGACAACAACAAAGACGGCAATAATGACAACAAAAAACCACGACAATAACAGCGCCAACGAGAACGACGATAATGACAACAACAACAATAAATGGACAACAACAACGAGGATAATGACAACAACAACCACAGCAATGAAAACAACAAGAACGATAACAACAATAATAACAACAAAGACAACAACGGGAAGACAACGACAACAACAATGACTACGACCAAGACGACAACCATAACAACAACAACGACCACAATGATGCTGATGATGACACAACCACCACAACAATGGTGACCACAATGAAGAAGATAACGACAACTATGACCAACAACAACAACAACGAAACACAAACAAAGAAAACAACAACACAACCATAACAATGACAACAAAAATGACACAACGAAGACAACATCAAAAAAATAATAACAACCACAACAACGATAGCAACATCAACAACAGCCATAATGACAACAACCACAACAACGACGACGACGACACCAACAACAACAACTACTACGATCACAACGAAGAAAACAACAACGATGACGATAACATGACGAAAAACAACAACGAAAAAAAAATGACACAACGCGCGACGCCAACGTCAACGAGAACGACAACAACAATAACATCGAAAACAACAACGGCGACGACAACAACCACAACAACGACAACAATGATAACAACAACATAACAACAAAGACAGCAACAAAAACAAGACAACAATGACGAAGACAAAAAACAACAACCACAACAACAACGAAGACTAGATCGCGACCATAACGATGACAACACCACACAACAACAATGACCACAACCCTAACAAAAGGGTCGACCACATGGTGCGACAAAGATAACGAAAACAACAACAACAATAGCGATGACACACAATAATGACAACAACGAAGACCACAACAAAACAACGAGGACCACAATGACGTTGAAAGCGATGATGACGAAATGATGTCGACGAAGATGACAACGACCATAATAATAACCACAACAACAATAATGATGACAACAACGATAACAACAATGATAACAACCACAACAAGGACAACAACGACACGATGAT
>JACCIY010000717.1:0-54870 GCA_025506505.1 Flaveria sonorensis | reverse complement strand
AATTATTTAAAGTTGATCACTGATTAATTTTTCACTTCCTCACAACACATTTTCAGCTCCTTGGTAACTTTCTTCGGTTTTGTTGCTTGGTCTTCTTATTAACCGAATGAAGTTCCTAAAGGCGGGTAGACCGAATAGATAACCAAATATCTAATCGTCTTAAACTGTTTTGGTTATTTTGGTTTCAATTTATTTAGTTTGTTATGAAATATTCTACCACCACATCCTATCAAAGGTTCGTTATTATCTCCAACAAATTTGGTAGAGCATTAGACGTTTGGTTGTACAGTACAAGCAATAATTGCGTTCACGAGATGTGTTGGGGTTTGGATGCAGTCTGCGTAATTGGGTTGAAATTTGGGACATTGCTACAGGCCCATTAGGCCCACAGAATGTCAAAATATACATTTATTCAATATATAATAAGTACTTGTAAAGAACTCCACAACGTGCTCTCGTAGCTCAGTTGGTTAGAGCACCCGTTTAGTAAGCGGGAGGTCTTGAGTTCGACTCTCAACGAGAGCATTTTGTATTCTTTTATACAACCTTTGTTGTTGTTGTGGTATACTTTTTCTACTCTACACATTTTACTTCAAGGGGACCATGTTCAACTTTTTATATTAGTGTAGACCAACCATTGTTGTTGTTTGTACTTTACTACTACATTTTACTACAACGACCATACCCTTTTAATCCGCAAACTTCATATAGTTCGTAGGTATTTGATAACAACCAAGATTTTTGAGCTATAGAATGTTCATATGCATGATGCCTCATTCACATATAAATGCTAAATACATGTTTATTTAAGAAATCCAGATTCATAATTAAAACTTGCTTTAGATGGCATAACATTCACATAAAATATTTTTAGTATCAAGTCTTATGGTTTGAATGAGATGTGATAAACCGTACCCGTATTTTTATCACTTTTACTTGTTGCATCTTTTCCTTCAAGTTGTCACATTAGTTATGGCCTCCTATTTTCTCACTAAAAGACATGATTTTTCAATCAGATGTTTTGAAGGGGAGTAACTGAAAATTAAGGGGGTGGGTACATTTGGCGGCACTCGTGATTGAATATAGGATGAATGATATTAAACTACACAATGAGATGAATGTTCATTTTTCTTTGTTTTATGAAACTTTAAAAATCACACAAAAAAATGAATGAGTGAACGACTATGATTTAAAGAATCATAAGGGAGCTAGGTGTGGGTGTGAATATGCAAATTATAAAAGAAGTGGCATCTGATACCGCTTCACCCTAGGCAATATTGGTGCGGGGTGGTGATGGGCGGTATAGTCATGCCGATCAAACAGAAAGTAATTGATTTGCATTAAAGGTGATGGGGTCTTTTGTGCCAGTGAGGTATGCACATGTGGTAGACAAGCTAAAAATTATTGCAAAATTATTAGAAAAAAACAGTTCTATTATGACTTGAAAATTGAAATAAGAAAGTTAAAAATAATTAAAATTAATTTCCAATCTTTAGTTTGCATATGACCTCTAGAAAAATGAATCGCCGGTTTGTATATAAAACTTGTAAATAAAAAACATATTTTTGTAATTTATTTTAGTTTTCATTTGTTTTTTATTCTTTAAGTAGTAGTTTTTAAGAGTTGGAGGTGATGAAAAAGATAACAATTTGCATGGTTTATAGATAGTATGAGAATATAATGTTACGTTGATGTGAAAGATAGAATGTTTTAAGTAGAGAGGGATGTTAGGTACCACCCCCACCCTAACACATTACATTATAATACCCCAAGTAAAAGGATATTACATAAAAAGACGTTGCTATTGCACCCTAGTCTATAACAACCTACCCTTTATTATTTATTATTACTCAATTATTAAGTAACTATTAATTATGAGTGAGAGATGTTATTAAATTCACTATTTTTATTCTTTAGTTAGTTTATAAATATTGCATTTGCATTAAATGTAATCACTTTAATATAATTTAATAACATGAATTAAAATTACAAAAAACTTTTTATAGTGTATTCTAAATAGTTTATGATTATGTTTGATATAAGAAATATTTTAAGAAAAGTATAATTAAATTTTATCACCAAATTTCTACATGCATGTATTTAAAAAATCTGCATATATTGATCTAACTTGTATAATATGTTTCACTTATATTCACTTATAAGTAAAATATTACGAGAATACACAAAAGTTATTTTTATACTTGTTGATTTACATATATATATATATATATATATATATATATATTATATATATATATATATATATAATTATTTATACTTCATTCTAAAAGTGAGGAAATTGACTGTTACAAGCTGATTCATATAAAATTAAATGTAGCTAGGTTGTATATGCTTATGTGTGATCTTTAAATTAATAACTTATAATTTTAGATACATTTATTTGTTTCCTTTATAAAAAAAATACTAGAATATAACTTTAAGTAAACTAAGCAAAATATTGATATAGTGATTTCATTTGTTTGATAAAATCACATATGCTGCACATTTATTTATTAAGAAAACAAATAATATAATTATAAAAACCTCATGGATGTTCTTATATTTTAAAAATTAAAAACAAAGTAATAAACAAAGAAACTGATTCACGTCATTAAATCCTTTATTAAAAATAATACAAAGTAATAAATAAAAAAATGACTCAAGTAGTTAATTTAAGTAATTAATGCTTCACAAATTTTAGCTGTTAAGTATACTTCGATTGGGTTTAGGAAACAGCAAAACTAATAAATGTAACTATTATAATAGACTATAATAATGTGATTATTAAATAGACTAGAGTGTAATTAGAAACTAGACTATTGTGCATTTAAAAAAAACCTTATATAAAAAATATGACACAAGAATCAAGTTAAAGAAAACAAAGTCGTGACTTGTGAGGTTTCCAATATAAATTCTTTGATTTAAATGTACACTTTACTAAAGATGGTGCATACAAAAAAAGATCATTCACTTCAAACTTCAAGATCAAGTTATATTAATTATAACCAAACCGAGAGAGAGAAAGGAAAATGGGATAAATGGATAGATAAACAGTCTTTCTCTTGTTAGCTATCATTCAATCCGACGATGTCATTCAAGTTATATATATATATATTATATATATAATATAATATATATATATATATATATATATATATATATATATATATATATTTAAACATAAACATCTAAAAGTTTTCTAATTAATGTTATCTTTCTAGTCTAGAACTCACGGTCTTTTGATCGTAGGACTGTCCCAACCCCTACCCATTCAAGTTCTAATACTATAAAAATCTTTTAGGCCGAGATCTGCGGGAAAAAGTCACTGAAAAGATGACTTTTTATTAATTTTAAACATTAATAACTAAATGAACCATATGCTCAACTTGTGTAATTGAATTGAAAAATGATGAGACTTATTCCACATATGAGAATGGTAACCCTTGGATTAGTATACAAGTGATATCACTGTTTAAATATTACGTCTGACCAATATAAGTAAGAGGAAAGCCAAAATAATGTGAAGCACCCTTGCGCGAACAGGTCGTGACAGTGGACACTAAGAGCAATGTCCCGTTTTAATGAAACAATATTTAACACTGTGGATGGGTTGTTTGCTCTTGATCATAGAGATGATTGCTCCTCATAGTATTGTAATGTGATACTATGGTTAGGTGTTGTTGACAGGCAGCAACATCAACTGAAGAGTTTAGTCTCTATTGATCGTAGGTTGTGTTTATGAATTTGGTTAATGTAAATGGTTCACTTGCTGAGGAAGCAGATAGTCAAATAGCACTATCGTTCACTTTTATTGATTGTTTAGTTTTACGGTGGGTAATACAAGCTTGGTTATTATTGATGGGAACACTTTAAGAAACATTAGACTTTTTAGTCTAGAAGGCCAAAACTATTTAAACAGTTCACTAATTGCCATTATAACGTTTAATTACTTTTATTCCTACTTTAATACAGTGAATGAGTTTTGGGTTTCCCTTTTGAAAACCATACCCGACTTCTATCATTACACAATTTTTTGGTCACATCTTAATCACTATTTGCCTTAATCAACAGTATAACTTTTTTTTTACCCTCCTTATGATTTCTCTTTTTCTTTATCTATCACTGTATGTGAAAATCATGTCTATTAATATGTAAATTTTGACAATAACCAAGTAAGAAAATGAAATGAGTGATGCAAGGACCAACCACAAATATTTTGTGCGGGTCAACCAACCCCGTAGTTTTGGTGCAACGTATATCCGTTTTTCAACCGACTACTATGTTCGTTGAAAGCACAAATTTGAGAGTTTTAAAGGCCGACCTCTCTTTTTATATTTAACGACCCTACAGCCTACACTAGAGTTGCACAAAACGGGTTGGGCCGGACCCGGGCCAGGGTACAAACCGGGTTTGGGCCCAACCGGGTTTTTTGTACCCGGGTATTGGTGAACCCGGGTACGAACCCGGGTCGGGTTCAGCGAGATACAAACCCTACCGGTATACCCGGGTAGGGTCGGGTCGGGTCGGGTTCGGTTCGGGTATGAAACCCGGGTTCAACCGGGTTTTTGCCTTTTTTTTTTTTTCTTTTTTTTTTTTTTTTTTTTTTTTCTTTTTTCTTTTCTTGTGTGTGTGTCGAACACGGGTCGTATGTTTTTTTTTTCTTATATTTTCTTTCCTTTTTTCTTTTTATTTTTCTTTTCCTAACCGGTTTCACTTGAATGACAAAAATTTAAACAACTTAATATAAATATATACAAATCTTGAGCAGAAAATGTTACACTTATAATATACAAATATTAAATATTTTTTATATAAAACATTTGAATGACAAAGAAATTTAAAAAGAACATGAAAGACATATAATATTAAAACAACTTAAAATAACATATCGTCTATTTTATCTACTACGAGATGCTTGATCAAATGCTAATTCTTCATCGGATATGCCAGAAGATACTCCGTCTTCTACCTCTTCATCATGTACTTTAGCTTCGAGTGTAATCTCGTCTTCGAGGCTTGTTTGGTCTTGTATACGATCCGTTGCGTCTAAGTGATCCTTTAAACAAATGCACATCTCCACTGCTTCCGGAGTTAGTCTTGTTCTCGTAATGATATTACCCTGCCACTAAGAGAAAAAGCAGATTCGAAGCTACCGTAGAAGCTTGGACCTTAGTAAATCACGGGCCATAGCAGAAAGAATCGGAAATTGAGATTCTTTTCCTTTCCACCAAGCCAAAATATCGAATGCACGATAATCTTCGGTAGTCATAGTGGAAATAAAATCCGTTCCACTATATCTACCGAGCTCACTTGTGGGGTGTTACCCCTTGACGTTTAGCCGTCACATCCTGAACAACATTCAACATAGTCAAAACAGGGTTTTAAGCGAGAGGTACTAGCACTTGAGGTTGATCCGCTTGGCATGGTTATGTTTACGTTAGGCCCATATCTATTTAAATAAAAATTATAAATTGTTTTCAAACTATGATTAAAATTTTCTTTTACCTCGTTTGAAAAATCAGGGTTTTCGTCATGCATATCCAAATTGTCATTTATCTCATCTATCAAACATTCAACCCCCGCAACATTTAGAAACGGATTTAAAGCGGCGACACACGTAAAACAGGTGGTAAAATCCTTAAATATTTTTTAAACTTTTCTTTCATTGGTTCTATCATTTGATTAAATATATTATTTTTATTTTGAAAATTTTTAAAATTCAAAGACATAAAATATAGTTCTTGAAGCACCGAATAACTAGTGGAATAATAAACTCCCGACTCCCGATATTTTGTTGTTGAGTTTTTAAAAACCTCAAGAACTCGGATAGACTTGAAGATTCTCGCAACCGCATCCGGAAATGGGTCGGCTTCACCATTATCCGAAGACTATTATGAAAAGCTTTCAAAGTGCCCTTTTCTTTTAAAGCACATTCAACATGTGACAAGTCGAATTCCAACCGAGTATGACATCCTAATTAGGACCTAAAATCTAGAGTGCGTATTCTTACAAATTTTTTTAATAATCTTGATATTTTCTTCTTACTTTTTTTTAAAAACGTCATGTAACATAAATCGAAAAGATGTAAGTAAAGTTACTAAAATATTGCCCAGATAGTTCGTCTTGCACTACTAAATTAATAATATGTGCAACACAACGAGTATGGAAAAAATCACCGTTTGCAATCGAAAAGATATTTTAATTTTATTTTTCAACCGCGGTTGTGTGTTAGAGGCGTTATCAAATGCAATTGAAAAAAGTTTATTTTCTAATTTAAAAGTACTTATTACATTATCTAAAAAGTAAAACAAAATTTCTCCGGTGTGTGGATGTGGAAAAAGATCAAATGCAATCGTACGTTTCATCAATTGCCATGAATTGGGATCCATCCAATGAGCGGTGACGCAAAGGTACGATTCGGGTAAACCGTGTGGAGCCGACCAAACGTCACTAGTTAAGTTTACACCGTATTTAAATTTTCAAATAATACAATTAAATCATTTTTTGCTTTTTCCATAATTTTAAACAATAACGTCTAAGTGTAGTACGACTTACGTGATTGTAACGAGGTTGAAGCGTCTCTCGATAAGTTGGTCAACCGAGGATTGTCGAAGTGACTAAAAGGCAAAGCTTCTTGAATCACGAACTTCGCCATTCGTCTCGAACCGTATTAACATCGTAATTAAAGATTCCACCGTCTCCATCCGGATTACTTTTCAACAAACTTACAAAACTTCTTGCTAATGTGTTTGTTTAAAGTCGTGTTAGAATCTTTAGCAAGCAAAAGCTCCACAAAACTTGCAACGAGCCTTTACAGACCCGTCAATCAACTCAACCATATCCCAATTGCACCAACATCCATGTTACGATTGTGTGCCAGAACCCTAACGACGGTTGGAGCGTTGGACGAACCTTGACCAACGGAAGATTTGAGTGAGCATATCAAGATTGAAGAGAGTGAAAGTGTAAAACGAGAGAGTGAACGTGTAAAACGAGAGTAACGAGAGTATTTTTTGCTTTTTTGCGTATGTTTTTGCGTTTGAGACTTGGGTACTAAACCATATCAACCCACACCTATTTACTAACTTATAGGCAAAAGTGACCAAAAACGTCACAAATCGAAGGTAACGGCTATATAGCCGTTTAAAAACGCCACTTTTTAAAAAAAAAAAAGGGTCGAAACCGGGTCCAACCCGGGTTCACCGTTTCCGGGTCGGTCGGGTCGGGTTCTAAGAAATTCTAGAAAATCATACCCGGTTCCAACCCTACGGGTTTTTTTTCGGGTCCAACCCGGGTATGCATATACCGGGTCGTACCCGTACCCGGTTGTTCCGGGTCGGGTCCACCGGGTCGGGTCCGAACCCGGTTTTTTATGCCAAGTCTAGCCTACACCCAGACATTTCTGATAAACTTTAAGCCATTAAAAATTAAATTTAAGCCCATCTTTGTTGAAAATAATAAGCCCAATATTCTTTCATCGATTAAAATCCATTTTTATTAAAAATAAGAAGGCCCAAAGTCGTTTCACCCCCATTTAGAAGCCCGTAATTAATTTAGAAATCCACTTTTATAACTTTTACGGTTACCCATTTACCCCTCCCTTAAAACTTCTAATCGGTAAAACAATTAAATCGGTAAAAACCTACAAGTTTAAGAGAAAAGTCAATGACAAGGGACTAAGAATATATTTAGTGGTTGTTTATTTAAATGTCATCTAAATGACCTGTAGATAAAACGTTTAACTAAAACCCCTTTTAAATCAGTGTAGTGGTTGACTAATGTTTGGAGCCCCTATTGATGCAATAATTTAGAAAGATTGTGTTTCGCGCCCGCTAAGGGCTTGGAGCCCTATGAATTTAAAACCTTTTTTAATTAGCTTATAATAGTGTTTGGAACCCCACTTGTGTCCATATCATCATGTTTGAAGCCTCCAAAATACCCAATATGTATGTCTAGCCTCACTATTCACCAATATTATAAAATTGAGTGTTTTGCCTTAACAAGATACCTTAAATTATTGCTCATGTGTAGGGATGCTTTGAGTCCATCTGGCAATTTTTACTAAGGTTGATCAAGATCTATACGTATGATTTTGAGATTATAATGATAAAAACAAACTTGAGTTCGATCTCCCAACACATTTTTCATTTAAAACAAATGAAGATTTTATCAGCTTGAATGGTAATATAATTTGTAAACTAAATGTTGGAATATGTTCTTTAATAAAGCATGTGAAGATAAAATTGTGTAATTGGATATGATGATGAACATGAACATTTTTTACATATTACATTTAAAAAGCGTTCTTAAAAGATGAAAAACTCGTAGACACAGTTATAGAATATAATGTTTTTTTTTTTCCTAAAATCGTTTTTGCATCATTTATTTGTTGTATGCTTTTTCATGACATTGTTTTATTTATGTGATTCAATTAGAACAAAAAAAGTTAGGACTTCAAGTTAATAGACATCTAAGCTCGAAAAACTCAACTTGATACTAAAGGTTTCTACGCCTATCACAAGTAACATAATGTATGAATATTTCGAATCTAAACCCTCTACATCAAGCATTCATGAGACAAGAGTTACCACAAGAATTCTTATATATTAGTTTCGTAATCTCTACCTACTTCCACCTTTATTTGATGGTATGAATATCTTAGTTTTCTGATCCCCAACACAAATTGAGTTTAAAAACTTCAATCTCCCTGTGATTATTGGCTTCCATCAATTACTTCTCCTTAAAACACACTTACATACGCAATTCGATTCAAGGAAATGTGATGAATACTTAGCAATCCTCCCTTTTACCAGATTTTACTTCACGTATCCCTATTTGGTAGATTTGATCCCTCAAGTTTTTCCTTATTTATTTGTTACTCAAACTTGATAGCGCATAACTAACTCATGATTATATTAAACTCTTGAATTATCTCTAAATGTTAGGATAATAACACACTTAAATATAAACATCCAATATAAATAAATGCTTCCCTGAATTTAATAATGTTAATTTATCCCAAAAATGGAATGTTACAGAAATGATTAAAGTAACCTCATGTGATGGCGCTCGTTTAGTGCCTACATCATTTAAGACGGTGTCAACATTTGTTTAAAATGTTATACTGTTATGAACAATAACGAATATTTCATAATAATGAATTGTACTAACGGTAGGATGATATCCTAAATATCATACCTAAATCGAATATGTAATTTAAAAGTTAACTAAAATAGTTTTGTATTATATTTTAAAGTTAATAAATAAATATAGAAATAATGTAGGTTGGGCGACCCGAATACTTAACTTCTTTGATTAATGTTGTTGATATATTAAAACTATTCTAAGACTTGTGATATTATTTTAGTTATACTAGTTCCCTTCATGAGGTTTCGCATGCAAAATGCTCTTTGAACATTCATATGAAGTCCCCTATATCTTTCTTTATCTTTGAATTATGTAAGAAAATATAAATCATGCCATTTTACTCTCATATCAAGTGACCAGTTCTCATCTTCATTCCAATTTCTATTTTTAACTATTATTTGTAAATTGTTATGAGTGGAAGAAAAAATATATATTAAGAAAAGAAATAAAGAAGTATTATTTAATTAAAATGAGAATATATATGGAGAATGAGATGTTATTGAAGCATTTTCATATCTTCCCCTCTAAACTTGTGAAATGCATACTTTCTCAGCATGTTAAAGAGCATTGTATTTATGCATTAAAAAACTTGTGTTTAAGAAAATATGTAATTTTTCAGGTTGATAGGGATATATATACAATTCCTCCTTTAAATAGGGTAATGATGGATAAATTGTCTTTTACTTAAATTATAAAGATAGGGATTGAGAATTTAGAAGTGAATACTCTTAATTATTATAAAAACTGAAATATTAACTCATAACATCTTAAACCCTCAAGGAAAGGAATCAATCTTTCAAATTTTATTAAGAGTAATTTAAACATCTATTGTTTTATCTTTTCAGTATACCCATTAAGTATTTATATAGTATATTTATTAAAAGAGAAGATTGACATTATACATTTATCTAGGTGTATGAAGTAATTTATAATGGTTTAAGTTGATGATAGTAAAAATCATAGTTATGATAACATAGAGTGAGAATCAGGAGAGGGTGGAGAAATCCTAGCCCCGGATGAAAACACCACCCTCCCAAACTCGGCTCCAAAATTTAGTCCCTGACGGGGTGACTATTACCGGAACTTCACCCTTCAAATCGCTTCCCCTTTTGACCATTAAATCTCTCCCTCTTTTGACCATTAAAAAATAAGAAAATAAGAAAATAAGAAAAATTGGAACGGCTCAGTGCGAAGCAGAGAAAAGCGAAAGAAAACTGAGGAAAATGAAAAGAAAAAAAAAATATGACGTGGAGTTGATGCGGCAACATTAAAAACATGAAAAAAAAGAGTTATAAATGGTTGATAATGATAGAGAAAAGGAGCAAGTCTTGCTTGTTGTGTTTTTTAATCTAGTTCACTATATATTTAATTTATTTCACTTCTATTGAAGTTGGATCGAACTTATCTACTCCACTTGCTAATCACTCCATAATTAATTTATTGATTCCATGTTACTTCAATGGTAATTAACTAATGAATATATTATGCTCCATGATTAAACGTGTGAATTGTTTAAGACTAGAGACATAACAAGTGGCCGCAGAATGAGACAATGAGTAACCAACAGAATGAGACATCGGTGGGCATTAATTTAAAACCCTGAATATATATATACACACAAAGTTACGTTGTTATCAATATTTCAATTTTACCAGAAAGAATTGTTTAACATGTTTTCACTAATATAAAATAAAAAATTTAAATATATCACATATTAGTATAATAAACTTGCTTTTAACTTAAAATCCCTTTCTTCAACAATCAACTTCTGAACAGTTGTCAAATTAAGTACGAAAGTAAAATAAAATGTGTTCAGAAGTAAGAACGTTGGCAAGTACTTCAACTCCATGTGCATAATCCTTAATTTTTATATAGATGCTTTTAATAGGTACGAAATCATTAGAGATCTAAAGTGAATTCTACAATAAGAACACTTCTATATGAAAAATATTTTGTTTAAAGTTTTAGTAATTACTTACCATTGTTATACTTGAATTAATATGAGCACCAACTCCGAGCAATAAAACAAGAATGGTCTTGATAAACATGCGCATAGTCACATGATCTCTCAAAGTAATTATGAACATGGTATGCTAAAGAAACATCCTTCATAACAATATAACATCTTGAAGTAATTAAAACACATAATACTAAAGGGTGTAAGGATATAAATCCTTTGTAACATCACAAGATCTAAAGAACGTGTGATGCTACGAGGTTAATTAACTATAAAAGTTTTTCCACCCAAACATGATTAACTATGATTTCTGTTCTTACCTACAATCAACGCCGAACATAAGTAGATGATATTTGCGGCCAAATATCCTTTATGATTCAAACGAACAATGGAGATTTGAATAAGATATTAACTTATCTTGCCGTTAAAAAAAACTAGTTTTTATGAAAATATGTTGAATATAACTGTTTTCCCTTAGAGATGAAGACGTACGTATGAAGAGACAACCTTTATGTCATATCCTATTAAATTAAAACTCACCTTTCTTTTCATAAAAGAATTGTAAAACACAACAACAATTCTTAAAATTCAGATTAAAAGCACCAGTCAGACAAAGAGAAAATTAACCAGTTCTTATGAACACTATCTCAAGAATACATTCTTGAAACTGCATGATTCTACTCCTCGGAAACATCTCAGACTTAATCTGAAATCACTCCCAAAATCACAAGTCTTGTCTTCATCAATTCTACCAATCGCCGCGCTCTGACTGCGCGGCCAACGGGCGGCACCACCGTCTGGTGCCGCCCTAGAAACTCAGGATCCAACCTCTTACCCAAGCTTCTGGTGGATGCAATCCTCATCAACTCAGCAAAATCGTCGGTTCTCGACGATGCAGTGCTGTAGCTTTTGGGCAGACCCGAGGTGTAGGGGACCCGTCGGACCGCCCACACCTGCGGCACACGAGAACATGTGGAGATGTAGAAGTCTCGGATCTTGCATACAACTTTTATTGGTGCCTTTAGCACCTGACTGTTATTGAAGTTTTTGGGTCTTTTTTTGATTCATTGGAAGAAGGTGGAAGGGGAGTGTTGATGGTGGTTATATTATTTTATCGTGGTGTACAAGGATTGGTGAAAGATCGCTTTTTTTTTTATTGATTGGAATTATTAAATTAAAAGTTTAATATTGTAAAGGAGTATTAGTTGCATTGCCGTGATCGATAGATCAATATCCTAGAGTATATCGTGAGGTTTGTCGATCATGTTCAGAAAATATCTAACAAAGAAACATGGCCATATATTGATAACCATATGACATTGGTTTAAATTAACTGATTTTATCTTTTGATATGCATGCATACCGGGTGTACAATACTCTCACATGTGCGAGAACCTGGTGCATAGGGTACTTTAAAAATGATTCACACGTTCTTATTACTTACCATGTATTTCTGTAAAAGACAGTTTTTACGATTGGAGTTGTAACATTAGGTTATATGATAGTAACCATACGTTGTTAACTCCAATGTACATTGGTTTGAGATTCACGTAAATTATTAAATGTTGGTTTTCATCATGCTTAAAGTAGCTAACGTGATATAAAAAATGAACACATGATAAAGTTACGTAATTTTGCATTTTGATAATCACTTTATCAATTTCTATGTTACATCGATACAAGTTTTATTTTGTTATTTGATTTTTTATAAAACTTTCATGAAATTAATTCCTTTGTCCATAAATTTTAAGTGTAAAAAAATATTATAAGTAGTAGGTGGGCAAATTAATTATTTTAATAATTCTCAGTTAAAAAATATATACCTAAAATTCTACTCTTACTAACATGCGACTTGATTGGCATGAATTATAAGATTTAATAGAAGGGTCTATTGTACCATAAAAGTATAGATTTTTAATTACATATTATTTCTCATGTTTGTCATAACTAGTGTGTGAGTATATATATGTTTTAATAAAGATTAGATGGTAATTCTCAAACCATGTTTGAGAAACGATAGCTTTTATTTTTTTTATAAGTAGCATTTAACAGGGGTGTGTAAAAATATACGGATACGAATATCTGAATGGAAATGTGAAATTACGAACCTGAATTATCTGAATATTCAAATATCTAAAATTTTTGATATATACTTGGATAGTGAAATCAACTATCCAAAAATTGTGTATGTCTAAAATTACGGATATCCTCGCCCAAGTGGTTGAAGTGAGATACCCGAAGACTTTATTAAAATATAGGAAGCTTTTGGGTTCAAGTTTTACATGAGACAAAAAAGAAAGTTATAGGTTGTGCCATGGGTTTTCTCACCTAAGTTGAATTTTCTTTAAAAAATGATTTGATTTTGTACTTGATGATAGAGATGATCCAGTGTGCCAGCGACTCGTTAGAGATCATTAAGGCGTTCAAAAAAATATAAACATATATGTATATTTATATCATATATATTTGTATTGAACATCCTTATATATAATCGATTGAAGATATATATACGTTACTGTGATTTTTTGTCAATACTATTCTTTACAGCTAATGTGTGGTCTTTATTTGTCGGACATCATTATTAGGATGAGCCTTCTGAACAATAAACTATCTCCATGAGGGAATATTTCGGTATAGAATGTCAATTCATACGAAACGGTTTTCTACGTTAAATTTTTATTAACGATTTAGGGTTGTTGCGTCCATTTAGTTACAAATAGTTTTTTAGATTTATTATTGGAATGGAGTTTTGATTAAGTAACCTGTATCAACATTAAAAGGGATATAAGCTAAATTGCATCCCTTCCCCCTCTAGCATTTTACCATCTCTAAACATCAAATAAAAAAATCTAATTTGGGTTTTAGAGTGAAAGCCAAGAATTTTATTTACGTGGCAACTTAAAAAGTAAAAGAGTGTGACATATGTTTACCGCAACACTTAAAAGACGTCATTTGAAAAACTATAACAATATTATACTTAGATTTAAAAGTATAAAATTGTTAATTTTAGAGTAATCGGTGTTGCACATAATCAAGGTGCCAAATGATCTAAGCATCGAGGAGCCAATGAAAAACATGTACCAACCATAATTATAGCAATCATGTGGTCAACCTGGAATGCAAAAAATGATAGGATCCTCGATAGAAAAAAAAAATGTCGTAAAAATGGTGGAAGATATTAAGTTCAACATTTACATTTGAATAAGAAGTATATTTGGATCACATCGGCTTGATTGATCAAAATAGGGTAAGTTGGCGCTTAGTTTTTGTTTGTCGGATTTATATTGTTATTTTGTGGGCTGTCGATGTTATATATTTAGTAGGCAAATTAATTTTTAATAATACAAACTATTACTCATTGGCCGATAATAATTCATACTTTTGATTTGGCCGGTAATAATCCCAACTTTTATTTTTATTACCAACACAGTCTCAGTAGCATAATTATCATATATTCATACTCGATTTGTACTTATTTTAGGTTCGATTTAACTTGAATGTTTTTTTCATTTCGTTCATAATCATTATTGTGAACGAAATTTAGTTGAAATCAAGCGTAAATTTTTAATAATTATGTTATTGAGATTTTTGTTGGTTATAAATAAAAATTGAGATTGTTACCGGCCAAATCAATAGTATGAATTATTATCGATCAATGAGTAATAATTTGGATTATATAAATCCAATTTGTCTATTTAGTATCCTTTGTTGTTTTTTTAATTTGTACTCTAACATCTTATTATTTTTCCTATAAATATATTTTTCACCGTTGTTCATAAAAGAATATATAAAAGTGTGCATATATATATATGGGCTGGTTACTATACAAAGTGTTATTTTCATGCGAAGTCACAAGAGCGTGACAAGTGTTTTTTAGCGGGAGGGGTGGTTTCGTCCACGTTATAATTACACATAAAAGGTACATAATTACTCAAGTTATATATGTTATAACGCAAAGAAAATTTACTAACGTTATAAAAATAATCACGCAAGTTATATTTATAATTACGCAAGTTATATGATAATTATGCAAGTTATGTTGATAATTACGCAAGTTATGTTGATAATTACGCAGTGAATAATCACGTAAGTTATGCACAGCACATAGACGTTTTCTTAAAAAAAATATGTTTCTATTTAAAAAAAGTAAACAATACCATATCATATTAAAGATGATAAAATGTTTGTTTTTATGGTATATTTTTTTAAAAAAAATAATGTCATATGAAAAAGTTATATGTGTTTAAAAAAACGGGGGGGGGGGGGGGGGGGGGGGGGGATTTAAAAACAAATGTGCATATGATTATATATGGTACATTTAATATTTGATCTTTAAAAGAAATTTTTTGTTAGTTAAAGTTTTGTGAAACCGTTGAAGGCTCCAAGTGAACAAAGTAGATATTACAGCAATAATTTTGATAAGATTGTAGAATGTTTGGCATATGATTATATATGGTACATTTTAATATTTGATCTTTAAAAGAAATTTTTTTGTTAGTTAAAGTTTTGTGAAACCGTTGAAGGCTCCAAGTGAACAAAGTAGATATTACAGCAATAATTTTGATAAGATTGTAGAATGTTTGGCATATGATTATATATGGTACATTTTAATATTTGATCTTTAAAAGAAATTTTTTTGTTAGTTAAAGTTTTGTGAAACCGTTGAAGGCTCCAAGTGAACAAAGTAGATATTACAGCAATAATTTTGATAAGATTGTAGAATGTTTGGCAAGCTAGGAATAAGTTGGTCAATAATAATAAGCATACTTAGGTGACGAATATTCTGGGGTTAAGTCAAATCGGTATGATTCTTGTGGATCAAAAATTATTCATGTAAGTTTGATGTAGACTGGACTAATTGGTGTTCTTTCATGTAATGGAAGTCCCAATTGACTTTAACTCCAAATAAGGGTTGTTGCTTTGGCTTATGATTAATCCACACGAACAAGTTTGATCATGAGATGGTCAGATGGTTAGGCACTTAGGCCCAACAGCTGATTTGATGTCTTCTTTTTTCTATTTATTATAATAGCCCAGAGGCCCAGATCTACGAATGTCCATCCCAAGCCCAACACATTCCTGAGATTTCAAATACTCATCTTTTGATGAGGTAACCTCTATCAGGTTATATTCATTTATTTGTTTATCCATTTAATTATATGTGTTTATCAATCAATTTGCTTAAAATTATAATAAAGGTTAACCTTTTGACTATTTGGGGCGAGTTTAACTCATTTATACAACATATAGACCTGATTCTGACTCGATTAAACACAACAAGATTACAATTTACAAAACAATTAAGACACGTCTACTTGTTTACACAAATCAATGTTTTGAGTTGTTTAGATAATTTGTTACACAGTTTGAGTTACATGATTTACGTCTAAGTTAGGGATATTTTGTTTCTACAACAAATAAATATACGAGTCATTGACGGGTAATTAATTAAACTAGCCAACCTAAAATATATTCTACTCAAATTTAAATATGTTTTTTACACCAAATGGATCCAAGAAAGAAGCAAGTTGCTATTCGAAAACCAACCAAATCAAAGGTCAGTTCTACCCAAGAATACCTACAACCACAATACTACCATCAACATCCAATTGTGCGTGGCATGCTAATCGAATCAATACGCCCTCGGGACAATTCTCCTACGATCAAACCTTTGACTCGCTTGGATACCGTGAATCAAACCCTCCCTACCAAAACGAACCGTACCGTAACCATAAAAGTACTTTTCCGTAATGTTAAGTTTTTTCAGTATTAATTTTAATTATATATAATACTAATTACCAAATGGTTTGTGCATTATGGGTTGTATTTAAGCTTTATATGGATTATACCCACTTTTGTTTTTGTTTTCTTTTTTTTACTTTTAACCTCAATACTTTTACATCTTTTACAACTTAACTCCTATAATTTTCACTTTCAACTTTGGCTCCCTATACTTTTTATCTTTTATAAATTTTCGTTTTAATTCGGTTTAAATTTTACTAGTTAACAAGCCGCAACGTACGCGTATCGTTTAATATTTTTACTCCTATTTTTTGCGTTTGATGACCCCTTCACAACGCGCGGTTCTCATATCGACTTAATTATTGTTTTTAATGTTTTACCCTTCACATGCGGGGTTCAGTATTTTTATGTCTACTTTCCATTCGGTTTTATTTTTTCTGTTTTTATTTCTTTTTAATGTGAGTTTTTCAAGTCTTGGTAGTCGCTAAAGATGGTGTGAAATCGGTGTTACTTGATATAGTTTTACGCCACCGTCGCAACACGGGGGCTTAATACTAGTTTTAATTAAGAGTAAATTATAAATTGTGTCCTTTATTAATATATAGAATTGCAGTTATGTCCTTTAATTTTAATAATTACATAGAATGTTCTTTATTTAAAACAATTTGCACATATATCTTCCTTTAGACTAACCTCCATTTAAACTCACAGTTAAGTTAGGCATGTGTCACTCACATGATGGGCATTTATGTATTTTACATTCCTACAATTAGTCAAAAATATTTTTATGTCGCTTCATTCCCGTCGCCTTCATGTTTGGGTGTTCAAAGTCGGATACTGAAAGTTTCGGATAGTAGAAATTATTATCTGTATCTGAAATTTCGGATATCAGATACAGATAGCGATTCGGTTATCCAAACTTTTTCTTTTTTTTTTTGCAATAATTAGATACATGTTATTATGAAAATAATATAAAAACCAAGTCCCAACATACACTAACAAGTCCCGACCTAAAATAAAAAAAAAACATTTAAGACTTTAAAAGAAATAACAAAAAATATTTTTAAGTTTTCATTGATGACGCACGTTAGCATTGATAATTACAGTTGTTATCGTCCATCTAACTGTAGAATCCGCCCTGACTTCGGAGCGTCGTTCTCGCTTCTAAATTCCTATATAGTGATCTGGACTTCCCTGTTTCATTCTACACTTTCAATTTGGGATTTCGGATTTGTTCCATACTGCTCGTTCTTAAAAAAAAGGGCATAAAAGTTCAATGATCAATTAAAGTCTTAATTGCCCAATGTTTTATTAATTACAAATTGTCAAATTACATGAATGTTCATCATGTGAAGAACACATGCCTCTTATGTGAGGCCTGTCATGTGAGGAGCACATGCCTGAATTAACCGTAAAATTAAATGAATATTAGTGTAAAGGACAATATGCGTGTAATTTTTATAAGAAAAGAACGTACGGTGTAATTATTGAAACTAAAAGAAATATGGTGTAATTTCATGTATTAGTAAAAAAAAAAAATTGTAATTTACTCTTTAATTAAAAAATGCTTAACACGTAGTAAAGGGACCGCTAAAGCCCAAACGTCATATTAAAATAACTTTTGTCCCCTCTCCTCAAAATCATAAACATCAAATTTTGGAAGTCGTAAATATGAATAGATTAAAGACAGCTGTGATTCAACATTCTGGGACCCACATCTTGGCTGCTAATCTCTCATCCTTTTGACTACTATATATCGTTTAGTATAATATTCATAGAATTTGATTTTATAAAACTTAGCTGATTGTTGTAAAAAATAACTTTGGAAAACATCATAGTTTTATAAATATCTTATTTTATAAAAATCTTATTTTTAAAATTAAGTCAGTTTATTTGAAAACCATTCTAGAATCTCTTTAATTTCTTAACATATCCATGATGTCGGGCTAAACTTTGAACCTTGTATGTTTTTGTCGTTTTTCCATTGCTAGTTTTTGTATACTTGACTATATATCACCTGTTAGCTTTGATCTTGGTGGCTTTGCCATTGATGATTCATCAAGTGTATTTATTAATTTCAGTCATTATAAAAAAGTAGATCATTAGTTTCATAACTAGCATTAAAACTTTGTTATCCCAACAGAAGAGATATAACACGCTGGAATGCTGGATATATTTTAGTGATAAACGTTGGTGGAAGTTTCCACTTCAAAACATCACCATAAGATTATGGTTTTCGTTGCATGTTCTCTCTCATATGTTGATTTTTATGCATGCTACTTGTATGTTATTTTATCATTTCTTTGTTTCCTTATTATACTCTTTACTTTTTAATGTTTTGCAATCTTGCATCTAATTTTATTTGCTTCTTTGAGTTTTTGATAAAGTGCCTCTCGTCATTCTATCACCTCTTTTCTTCTTCATAACTTCGGTCCATGTTGTCTAATATTCCGGTAGTTATTGTTATTATCCTTGTGTCTCTCTCTACTTGTATAAAATTGTGTCCACAACAAGACTTTTTTTATATAAATTTGGTCAGAGTATGATCTCAATTAATATAAACCAGAATCATATTTTTTTAATTTAAAACAAAGGTATTTTCATGGCATATATTTCAGATCAAATTCGTTTATTTGGTTAACATTAATCTAGTTAAATTGGGACAAAAAATATTCCAAATAGTGGTTGTGATATTGTAGTTCTTCACAAACAAACGTCCAAAACGGACGTGTCCTCCGGAGCATCCGTCCACCACGTATATGCGTCAGATCCTGTCCAAAATGCATCATTGAAGGTGCCGTAAATCATTTTCAATCGACCAGCTTAGAATATTTATGGTATTAATGATTTGTTACATCTTTAATTGGTTTAGTTTGGTTTCAGCTTAATATATTTTCCGTGTATAATTACATAACAATATTTCCAAACCTTGTTTACATATAAATATATAGAAAAAATGAATAACAAAGTTTTAATTTGTCACCTCGCCATAGTTTTCAAATTTTTATTTGAGATTGGTTTATTGTATGTTTCCTAGCTACTTCCTACTACAGTTGTGTTTTAACAATCTTCCTACTTTAATAAAAAGGTAATTAGAGATGTCATGTGTCAGCATCATATTTATTTTCATTAAATGTTTCTCGCTTCTCTCTTCTATTTAATAACTACATTAATTACTAATAATATTGTTTATTTATTTTCATATTATAATTAATTTTTTAATAAATTAAAAAATAGATCTTTTATTAATGTTATTTCTATAGAAATAGTTTTTTATATAAAGAATTTTTTTCTAAAAAATCAAACTATTTTTACGTAATATTTTAAAATTGATTTTCTTAAAGTAAATTTAAAAAAATAATTAAAATACGATGTTATAGTAAGGAAATTTTTAAAATAAAATTCTTTTAAATCGTTATTTTGAAACAAAATTATCTTTGAAAGAAACAAAACTAAAATTTAAAAAATTTTATATTATTGTTTAATTATTTATAATTATTACTTATATATAATCCAATCATATCATGTCTTAGTATATCGTTTTATAATTAATAATTTTATTTTATTTAATATTTTATTTATTCAACCAGTATAATATACGAATTTACTAAAACTATTATATAATAACAGACTAAAAGAATATTAACAAATGAGGACATATATGTTGACCTCAATTGGTAGTATGTATTTTTCTTATAAATAGTATACGCGCATGTGGTATTTCCATAAATAGATGGTGACTCGACATCTTTCCTTTTTCTTACATAGGAATCACCCTCTCATCCTAAGTTTCTTTTTCCTTTTCTCTCTTTTTTTTAATTTTTTTTTGTTTTATTTTTTCTTGTATTGTTTCTTAGTTTGTTTAGAGTGAGCATTGTAATATTATTATAAGAAAGTTATACATGATACGTAGAGATATATAAAGAATTAACTTTATTTACCCGTGTATTACATGAAAGTGTGGAGAGTTAATTATTAAATAACATAAAAATAAAAATAAAATCAAGTGTGTTATATATTAAATAAGACATAACAAATTTTTATTATAAGGTCACAAACGAGCAAAAACTTCCTTGTAAACTACATTGTAGTAACATTAGTAGGTTTACACTCACTATCAAAAGCTAATTATTAAATAACATAAAAATAAAAATAAAATCAAGTGTGTTATATATTAAATAAGACATAATAATTTTTTATTATAAGGCCACAAACGAGCAAAAACTTCCTTGTAAACTACATTTGTAGTAACATTAGTAGGTTTACACTCACTATCTAAAGCTAAGAGCTTCAATTCATCTTTACTCTTAACATGTGACAAGATGACATAAAGCTGATCGTGTGTAAAAATAAGTATTAAAAATAGCAAAAGCCCCTCCACAAACTCAACCTAAGAGATTTCATGACCATTAAAAGGTGTTTTTAAGTGAATCAAACTCACTTTACCACTAACCGATTTAGATGCAGCATCTTTATGAAATTATTAAAAGGTTACAAAATAGTCCCATAAGCTAAAACATTCATGTTAATTACTTCAAAAATAAAATGGATAAACAAAGTTTATAATGAGTTGAGTTTATATCAAGTAACTTTATTAGTCCGGACAGATGCAAACGAATCGAACATTTAGGACCCAATCACCATTAAAAATTTATAGTTGTATGGAACGTAATAATATTATAGCTAAACGGCGTCTGAAAAACATAAATAGAAATAAGTATATAATAACAATATATTTAAAAAAATTTAAAAAATATAGCATTATTACGTTAAAAATTTATAGCAAAATTTTAAAATTTAACAGCCAATTAAATATTATGTTAACCTTTTAAAATTATTTTGTTAGATAATAAAAGGACAAAATATAAGAAACATAAAAGAAAAAAAATTATTAGAGAAGAAAAAAAAAAACAAAAAAAACAAAAAAAAAAACAAAAAATGTAAGCTGGCCAGGACTAGGAATCCTAGTCCCTAATTTGAATCCCACGGTTAGATACGTAGATGCAAAGCTTGAAAACCAAAGCCACCTGACAGCTATATTGTTAGTATTAGAAAATAAATACATATCAATAACAATTATCGAAAAAACCAAAATAAAAATATAAAACAAAGTGGCCCATTTTTTTTTTTCTTTTTTGAACAGCAAAGATTTTATCGATGTACTAGAAATATACAACATATAAAAGGACTAGAACATTACAAGAGAAAGTTGCTCCATGATCCCCAACTAGAGTTTTCTAGCTTTCCTTTGTGTTTGATCCATAGAAAGAACATAGTTTTTATCTCTTGCACTATCTCCTCTAGCTCCATGGTTTTGTTTTCAAATAACTTTTTGTTCCTTCTTTTCCAAATCAAGTAGACAGGAATAAAAACCACTGCTTTAATTGTGTTTTTTTTTTTTTTGATGCCGGAAGCCGGCACCAAGTCCGGATGGCATCCCATACTATGCGGGCGATAGGACATTGCATGGACATATGATCTCGTGTTTCTGATAACCAAGTGGCCCAGTTACGTGGACCATTTAAGGATAGACACGTTGACAAACCAGAAGATAGTATTATAGACCTCAACTTTTGATTGTTATGTATATAATTTGTTTATCTTTTTAGCATTTTGCCCAAAACCAAAAAAAATCAGCTTATAGAATGTGATTATTTATGTGAAACATAATAAATACGTGAGACCCATCTGGGGCATGGAAGCTAGAATTTAAGCCCCTTCTAATGGTCTTTGCTATCCACATTCTAAATTTCTAACATTTTTTTTGTTAAGTTCTCCGTAGTATCTAAACGAGAATGATTAAAAAATGTTATCACGTAGGCACAACGTATATTAATGAATGAGTAAATAAAGGAAGTAATAATTAGTGAGAATAAACAAAAAATAGGACATATGATATATATGATATAGTTGAGTAATAAATAATAAATAAAAACAATTTAGCCCTGGCCATCACCACATGAGCGCACTCACGACAAGCCCCATGACACCCCTAGTCACTAGGGGGCGTGGTGTTCTCCGGATGACGAGGTATCACATAGGTGGTGACCCCTTCATCACATGGTACTACACATGGTCTTATATGGTTCAATCATGTTGTCTCTAAAGTCGAAATTACGGGTCTCTTCAAACGTTATAAAATTTTGGGGATATCTTTAATGGCGATTTTATTTAATCAAACAAACGTTCATGTTGCATGTTTTACACAAAATTCAAGTGCATTTGACTTCATCTCGCACTAAGGTATATTATAATTCGGTTCGGTTGGTGTAATAGCCTAGCCGAAATAACCCTTGTCTATGATCGAGTTGACTAATGTTTTACTCAGTATATTCATCTCAATCTATACCTTGCTTTGAACTTAATACTCCTAGCTACATGCACATCTATGCCATCTTTCAGAACATTAAACGTCACATAAAGGTATAAAATATAATATTAGAGATACAATAAGATTTGGTTTTTAGGGAAGAAAAGAACTTGGTCAGAATTTCATAGTTGACCAAATTCACACTCACTATATGGGTGGTCAGCAGACGTAGACTAATGAGCTATATTTGAAATTCTGCTAGCCAGATTACGATTAATTATATAAAATTTTAAAGTCTAATTCCTACTATGAACAATGCAAAGAAATAGTCTTTTTGGCTCATAAAACAAATATACAATAATTAAATTGGATCATTATGTGCACGGATGAAAACTCATTTTGATAATTGAGATTGAAAAGTTAATTACATACGTGGTGTTTATCCAACCACCAAGAAAATATCATCATTTTTATTTAATAAATTTTAAACATCTCAAGTTAAACTAAAAGACGAATCAAACCACTCTTCATCTAAAAGAACAGAATAAGAAGGTCGGATTTTGATCATAGGGTGTTTGTTGGGGGGAAGATAGAGAAAATTTTGTGATACTTTTTTTGTAACATTTTTCAAATGAACATGGTGTATATTATTTAACATTTTTGTTTTCTAATAAGAAATAATAAAATGTAATAAAATGGTCATTTCATATATGAATTTTATAGATTTCAATCTTTGTTATTGTTAAGGATCAAAGATACTCTGCTAGCAGTGATAACCTTTTTGTTACTAATATCTAAGATTTAATTACATTGATATCAAAACATACACGCTAGTGAGATGCTAGACCCTTGTATATTAAAATTAAACAATGCCACACAACACGAAACAAAGACCAGTAAGTTTTTAACGTAGATGCCATGGATCGCGACACTCTTATGTAATCGACTGCAATTGGGACCTACTTTTTTCCCACTAGATAGCTTGTATTTTGAGGTCAACGAACTCTTTTTAAAACACCAATGTGTTACTTTCTGACCTAACGATTCGAAACGATGTAAATAGAATGGCTAATGGCAAAATATAGTGACCACTAAGAGCATTCACATCCCACTCTTAATCTCCATTTCTATAATTTTCATTAAAATCATTACTTTTTCTCTCTTATTTTTAATAAATAATATTTTTAATATATTTATCATTATATTTTCTCTCTGCTCTACTTACAACCATTTTCAGAAAATATTAAAAAATTAATAGAGATGAATAATGATTTATCAAATATAAATATAAACAATAACATGTTTTCTATTCTCCACTCACAACAATTTAAAATCATTTTTTATAATATAAAAAACACATACACAAATATATAAAGGGTTAGATGTGAATGCTTTAAATCCATATTTAAAAAAAGATTAAAACCGTCATATTTGTATACAGGAGGACCCTTCAAGTAATTAACTCTAAGATTGAATGTCAAGCGTTGAAAAACGCACATGCCACGTGGATATTAACAACTATTTGACCTAAGGCATTCTCTATATAAACACATCCACTTAAAAACATGAAACACACAAATCATGAACATAAAATGGATCAAATTACTTCCTCCTACACCTCATCATCATCAGCCTCCTCTTCCTCAGACAATCATCCACCAAAAACCATAAAATCAACCCGACCATCGTACATCGAATCCCTCCATTCGGTCCGTAAACCCATCCAAAAACCTGTTACAAAGCACTTCATAGCGCCATTACCACCTGCACCAGCTAAAGTTTACAAAGTCGAATCTTCAAACTTCAAAGAAGTCGTTCGTGTGCTAACCAGCACCCCCGAGTTCCAATCTCAGTCCACACGACGACTCAAAGACATCGCTCCACCGCCTCTCATCCTCTCCGCAATACCAAAACCATCAATATTCCCAAAACCACCACCACCACCATCACAACCGCTGTCATCGGATGTTAAAGGAGCAATGATGAGTCCGTTATCGACCTTCACTTTGTCCCCAGGGTTTTGTAAATTCTTGAATGAAACACTGGACACCAGTAGGTTTACTTCAAAGTCACCTGTGATGGACTGTTTTGGGAGTTTGAGTCCCCTGGGGCTCAACTTATCACCTTTGCCACAGGCGTATGATCCATTAGGGGTTGCACTCATGAGCCCGTTAGCGTTTAATATGTCACCGACATCGTTGTCATGGTGTTCGTCGGCACTTCTGAGCCCCACCAGCCTTTCGGTGTTCACTTAGAGCCCATCATATAGCTTCTTGGTGTTTTGGGTCAATATAATTCTGCTTTATTCCTATATTGTTTTTGGATTTATTCATGTAAACACATCTTATTTCAAGACAGTTTTTTGGTGACAATAAACATTTGTCACCAAGAAGATGAATTGAATCGGTTGTTGAACAAATATATATTGTCGCCTCTCATGTTCTTATTTGCATCTCTTTTAACTCGAAATTAAAGCCGTATTGACTTTTATATGTCAAAGATCGCTACTTATTAATACTGAAGTCAAATAAACAGGCACGAGATTATTGACAAAGGCTTTTAGCATTATAAACCGGCTTTATTTATTTAGTTGCTTTTTATTGTTTGCAGATCATTATAAAATATCATAATATCATCCTTTCTATATCTAGTTTTTACTTTTATTTCTAACATGTGTCCAAGAACAGGCGTTTATGTGCACTTGTGGAGTTTGGTCAATTATTATATAAAAAGTTATTTAGTATAATTGAATTTACTTAAAAGCAAATAACAAATTAGAATTCATATTGACTCAGTAGTTCGGAAAGCCTAGACCATAGGGGTTCGTGTGTACTACCCCATATATTGTAATTCAAGAGCAGCCCCTGGTGGGGTCTAGGGGCAACGCCACTGATGGCGGTCAATGTTAACTTAATCATTAAATCAGATGTGTCTAAGTTATTTTATGTTTTAGTTAATGTGTTAAACACTTTATGTTATGTTTATTTCGTTTGGGCCGGACGCCATAAAACCAATTTGATTGATGTGTAGAAGCAGCCTAATAGGGTATTAGAAGCGGTGCATGTGAGATGCTTAAACGATATCACTTTGATAGTTACGAAACTGCCAAATGAATTGATACAACTCCTCCCCATGCGACGGTTCATATGTATAAAACATAGGTCAAGCAACAATCTGTGTGATTAATTTTCTAATATCATTTTGATTAGTTTGTTGTTCTTTCACTTTGTTTGTTCGGTTTGATTGTTTACACACACATTAGCGTTGTGTTTGTATAAATAGGCTAATTTGGAGAAATGGTTTGATCATTGTGATATGTACAAGGAGTACGATTTGTGGGAAGGTCTTGAGTGGGAGGGTCTTCACAATCAAAATTATATAATGATAGGTAGTAACTTTGGTCTTTTGATAGTAACCAATGCATCAGTGACTTTGATATCTATAGCATCTATGATCTTTGGTAGTAACTGAAGATTAATAGCAACTTTTTGTTGGTAGTAATAAAGTTACTACTGATATCTAGTTAATTAGCCAGTTGGTATTAACTTTGTTACCAATAACCAAACGGTCAACAATTACCAATTATGTATGGTAGTTATAACCACCAATCATCATCCCTTTTCATAGTTTGTTGTGATGATTCAATTTGACCGTTATACAAAGGATTTATCTGGTCTATTTTAATTTTAATATTATACTTGTTTTTTTTCAAAGAATCACATCTCCGTTTGGAGAAACACTTCTGTCCTATCATATTAGAGATTTTGTATATAGATGATGTACTTTATCTGAATATTATCTTTACACGATTCAAAAAGGGAAGAATAGATAAACTTCAGAAACACAACATTATGGGAATTTCATATCATGTGTTTGGAACCAGATTACATGTAGACTGATTATAATCACAATTAAACTTGTTCCAGGTAATCTCTACAAGTTTTTTCTTTCGATAAAACAAACATATATTAATTATTTTATCAACTGAGACATAACTGATTACTTGAAATATATCACATCCTAAATGAAAAATATGTGGATCATATATTAAATAATATACGAGTTCACTTCAAATTCAGTCATGGCATCGTGTGATATCAGTAGCAGCCAGCCTCCAGTGGATCAGTGTTTTGACTGTTTCAACTTTTATTAAATACATGTATTATTAGATGAATTAAGAAAACACTAACGACCAGATTTATATATCTATGTCAACAGTCAACAAACCCTTTGCTTCTAATAATGTGATAATAACATCAATATATGACCTTTAAATATAATTTTCTTCACTGTCCAGATAATATCCAAAAAGAATTCAATTTGTGTACATTTGAAGAACATGGAAGTCAGACATCAGAAAATGTCAAAATTAAGGCAAGTTGTATGTATTTAATACAATATTATACAAGATACCGTTATTACATTATGCATGATAGATTACAACAATCCCAGTTGACTTTCTATTTGATCTGAACAATTTAAGAATTGTACCGGGCAAAGCTTCATGAAATTAATTCGCTTAACGTTCTTCCCCTCCCCTCAACTTTGCATCGTGCAAAAGCTGATGGAAATTTGGATCAAACAACAATCAATTTATATATTGAAAGACCACACATACAAATACTCGTTAACTTAATAAAATAATCAAACAACTAGATAATTTCAATCCTAGGCTAATACAAACTCCAACAATCAATTAATAAAACTAATAGTTATACTTATAAATATTAAAACCTTCAAAGCGAGCTCTTCTTCATTTTTACGCAGATCAGCTTACTGGTCTTTTGGTTGTAAATAATAAAAGAAACATCCTTTCAACGTATTTAAGGTACATTTGCGAGGTTTCCTTGTGTGGTTACTTTTGCTAAACATCTATACTTGTTACCTGTATTGGATTTAAATTCTTTGATCTTTTGGATAGAGGGGAGACATCTTACAACTAAATCGCCCGTAAATACTCTTTTTCGTTGTAGTTAACTCTTTCACTTTCAGGTTATAACTGTTGTTGCCTCCTTCCTCTCCAACATCCCCACATGGGCAACGGGCCACCACATTTGCTTCCTAGCGTTTTCTACAAATATATACGTTTGAATGTTATCTTATATTATGATAAAATAGACTGGTTTAATAATGAGCTTTTAAATGTGTCGGCCTTCATGTAGAGAGAACTAAAAAGAACTGAATAGATTAATCGGAATTGCGACACAATTATTTAGAGATTGTTTGGTTCTCGAATTTCCTTTGAATTGAAATTGATTCTGGAAAATTTTTCTTCCAAAAACTTGTTTGATTGGTTATCAGATGGAATTAGAATTGAATTTTTTCCTCGAATTCATTGAATTCACTTTTTTTCACTTAAACATGAAATGTGTCATTTGATTCATGATTGCACATTTGGTCCTACGATGGAATGTTTAACGTCAACATTTCAATTCCACTAAAAAATTTACCAATCAAATATTTTATCAATTTTAACAATATTTAAATCCAATTTCATTTCCAACTCCTTTACCACACATACAACGAACCTAACGACCATTTAGATAAATTGAGTCATTAAGGAGATCATGATTATTTGGTTGGATAGAATGTATATCAAATCAATTAGAGTTATCTTGAGGCCTATCTTAACCCTGTAGGTGCAATCATGATTGGAACCTGGATACATAATTTTAGGGTTTTATCTCTAAAAAATTTATATGTGATAGGTAGAGAGGCAACACCTATATCGGATCCAATGATCCGTCCCAATCCAAACTGGCCCCAAACGGATCCCAACCTAATATAACCAACCAGTTTGAGACTTATTCCTATCCAAACTGGTTCCAACCTGACACTAAAATAAGCTAGTTTCAAACAGGTTCCGACCGTTTGTAAAATTGCGACAGTTTAAAAAGGTCATATACCCGTTTTTGCTTGTTGATATATTGATATACTGTAGCCAGTAGAATGAAAGCCCATTAATAAAGCCCGAGTGAGGATCCTGATTTTGGGTCACTATCGTACAATACCAGATACCACTTTGTATATTTATTTAGCGATTCGATTTTCAATCTTAGTTTAATTTAAACTAGGATTAAACCCCCTTCGCGTTGCCGCGCTGTTTTTTGCAACGTCATAAAAACCATATTAGCACAAAAGAGTAAGAAATCATCAACATGTTTTAAATGTCGAAATGTCGAAATGTCATTTTTAAACATAAGAGTATATCGACATCATATATAGACCAACAATTATACAAAATGAAACTTTGGTTAGATATATACATAAACTACGTGATATACCGACTAATAGTTGTAACGAATATATATCTACCAATTTTCATAAAGTAAATAGTAGTTTATAACTTTGTAATTTAACTCCAAAAAAGATCTCCAAAAATATTTTCTTAGATACCCAATTATTACACAATAAATTATTGTTATTGACTTCATGTCATCACGGGATGCTAGTGCAGGTGATATCGTTTTAGGTTTTTTCAATTTGTATGTAATTGATGAGAATAGTAAAAAACAGACAGTTAGCAAACTCAAACCACTGACCTATCTTGTAGAAGCATAAAAAACAAACCACCTATTCTAACCTATCTTGTAGAAGCATAGAAAACAAAACAACTATTCTAGCTTTGTTTTGTATTGAATAACAATATTATAATATATAACATTATATTGCTTTAAGAAAGAAATAAGAAAAAAAACCTTAGTCGTAGCATTGCAGATCATTATATAATTTTGATAATAAAAGTTATCTCAATGCAAAGACATGTGACGAATAGCATAAGATGAGCTCGAAGCAATTAAAATACATGTTATTATAGGCTATCTTAAATAAAAGAAAAGAGTTGCATATCACAAGGGTTGAACCCGTGCCGTGCGTGTAGGGGTGGAATGCCCAAACCATCAAGCCAAAAAAAGCTATTGCTTGCTTTGTGCCTGAAATGTATATAACATAACTTAAAAGATTAAAAAATTAAAAAAAAATATTACTGAAGAAACCAACATAGAATTTTAATATATATAATTCGAGTGGTACCATAATTCCTTAGCTCTACTTACTTTGTTACGTGAGAAAAAAAAGAGAATAATGAATAAATGAAATAGTAAATGAAAAATTATCGTGTAAATGCCATGTTTTTAGTTACTTATTAACTTTAGGGTTTACGTTCATGAGGTTACGATATTATTTTTTTAAACGGTTGCAAATACCATTATCTTTTGGGAAGATTACAATAATGTAGTTCACCTATCATGTTTTATCTTTTAAACATGATGTTTGTGTATAAAGGAAAGGTGTCTCCCGTGTTATTATTTAAACATGCATACAAGACATTGCGGTTTATAATCATGTATAAGACAATAAACAATTTCCCTTAAGCTTGAAACCTTAAAAAGTTTAAGATGTTGCGCATGTACTTTGGCTTCCCATATATTTAACAAAGAATCTATAGAAAATTACTCTAATATTCTTAGGGTTGTTACACCTATATAAAACTCTGGTATTAATGTTTTGGGTCTTAGGGTTTCATTATTCAAGTTTACCTTGTTTAATATCACTAAGTTTTGTTAATGTTCTTATTACATATAACTTCAGGTAAAGCATCATAAATCATAAGTTATTGATATGCCCTTCCCTTCTTCGTCTGCTTCCACTGATTCTTCACCGGCGTTTGACTCGTAGAATGCATCACTGGATGTAGAATAGTTCTTTCGTTTCATTTGTGATAAGAAACTAGGTGCGTGCATGAAGCCAGGAGGGTATTACCCTCGGGATGGACCATTCCCGACTGGTTTAAACTGTAAGATGGTAGGCTTGATTGAATATTATTGATAGGTTTAGTTAAAATATATAGAGAATATAATACAAACCTTAAAACTTAAATGGACCATAAGCTCATACTAATAACCCTAATAATATTGTCTAATACTCCCAGCAGTCGTAGCGGAAGTAACCTGACACTATGATTGAGAAACAAAAAAAAACATAAAACAATAATAATAAGATAGACATGCTTCGATCTACTTGACTATCCAAACTATTGCCAGCAAACAATATTGTGCTTGACGTTGTCATTCATAATTTGATTGATTGTGTATCCATAGTTTGTTTGATAGTTCATTGGTTCTTGATTTCTAGAATGATAATCTGATGACTAACGACCGTCTTCATTGGCGATGTCTCGAGGCTACCAAACAGCAGTCTCTTGGATCCGTAGATTAAGTGATGACATATGTAGATATTAAAAAAAGGAAAAGAAAGCAAGACGGTGACCATGGTTAGCCGGCGGTTTCTTGGATCCGTAGATCTAATGATAAGATCCGTAGATCTAAAAAAGAAAAAAAAATCTAATCAAGACGTAGCTTGAGATTGGTGTCAGCGGACCATGGTATTTGGTGTGGCTAAAACACCGATAAATAGAAAAAGAAAAAGGAAACATAGCGACCACAACAAGTTAGAAACTATAATCCAGAAACGAACCAAGAGAATGAATTTGACAAACCAAAAGAATGGATATATGTAATAGATTTGAATCTTCAACCGACAACGAACCTTTATTCAACATAAACTAGAAAATAGAGAAGAAACGAAACTAGAAAACAAATGTTGGACAGGGCGGCGGCGGTGGGGGCACACCGCCCTGTCTAGGGTTTGAACTTAAGGACGACGGGTAGGGTTTGTATGTTTTTGTGGTGGTGCAGCGCAGAAGAAGATAACCAGAACCCTAAGGCTTTGATACCATGTAAGATGGTAAAATACTTATTGATTATTTTTGATAGGTTTGGTTACAATATATAAAATATAATGCAAACCTTAAAACCTAAATGGGCCGTGTGCTCATACTAATAACCCTAATAATATTGTCTAATACAAACGACTAAGATCAACTCTCTAAATGGGTCATTAAACACCATTCTATAAATGTTAGACGACATTATGTCATGCAAACTGGTGTAGTATCAGTGTATTACAAAATATTTTGAAAATATCTATAATTAATTATCTGTATTGTATACAAATTGGCATATAGGAAAAATTGAAAATTTTGTTTGCTAAGATTTTATTTTGTCTTTTTTAGGTATATGTTATGGGTAGGGTTCCTGAGAAAACCAATAGTTACGTGAAAACCAAAGAAAACCACGGAAACTAATAACATATTCAGAATTTTTTTGTTATTTTAATTGTTAAATGTTATTTAAGTATTTGGTACATATATGTGAGTATACATACGAGAATGAAGAGTCTTACGTATACGTAACACTATGTTGAATGAAAAATGGTTACGTATACGTAACCTATGTGTGACGTATATGTAAAACCATACTACGGTTTTCATTTGATCAATACCCTTATTTATATATATTCACACATATAGAGGGTAGTGATAAAAATTATTAATTATGTGACTGATTTTATGGTTTTCTTTAGTTTTTTTATAACATTTAGTTTTCTTACGATCTCTCCTCTATATGTTATAACTAAATAAATCCAATCGTAAACCAAATAGGAATGATTAAAAGTTCAAAACAACAAACCATGATTTTTTACTGATAAAAAACAGTCCAAAGAGAGGGAGTGAAGGCATCAGATGGTTAGATTTGAGTGTTAAAATTACATTCAATAAAAAATATTTTCAAGAAGTTATTAGTTAAAGTTGTGTCATTCGTTATAAGATTGAAGAATCATACACGTTATGAGATTGGGAGATTGAGCCCTGTGGTTTACAACAACATAGATTTAACTATTATAAGAAAAATGATGCATTCTATTAAGAATCATAAATATGTATAAAAAACTATTAAAAACCGTATAAACTATATATAACACTTCAACAAAAGTGGTAAATATAAAAGAGGATGATTTGATTATATCTTTTTATTGTTTATTTGATTCTATTATATCCATTCTCAATTCATTAAAAAAGTATGAAATGTGCATATAAGCAATATAACGTAGGTGGATATAAGTAACAGCCCAAGTACTGTATTAGATATCATCCACTTTGGCAGCGTACATCCTCAAGCATTCACCTTTTATAGTATTAAAATGTGTCTGATAAGGAAGGTATCCATCTACATATAAAAAAATCTTTCGTTCCCCTTTCCAACCTATGTGCGATGTTACATCATCCCCACTTGTGAGACCAGCATTTTCGCTAACACATCGGCCCAACCCTGGATCCGATATCACTTGTAACAACTCATGTACGGTACGTCCGTAACAAATATTGGACGCTTTGGCAGCGACACGCCCTCATGTACCCACCTTTTACAGGACAATATCTGGTACCATACTAGGGTTGTTACAATGCATGCATCTGATCAAAAGAGTATAGATCGTATTTTTTATTTAAAAATATATCTTAAATATATTAAAATTATAAGTATTTTAACAAATATTTATAATAAATAATATAGAAATTCAAATGATATTTTGTGATTCTTTACGAATATATTTTTCTCTCTCTAAAAAAACTATAAAAGTATAAGATTATATTCTAAAAGAGTTAATAAAACAGATATAGTTCACAAAAGAGATCTAATCAATAAACACCGACTCTAAACCATTACGAGGCCGTGTGACGGTCAAGCTGCTTCATACAAGTAACACACATCGTGACCTATCCCTATTCCGATCAAACTCCGCCGAACCACCACCTCCAAAACTTCCGACTCCACAATGTCATGGTTCGCTCGATCCATCGCTAACACCTTCCAACTCGACATCAACGACGACGACGACGACGACGAGAACCCCGAACAACAACGCTCCGTTAACCACACCAATAATAATAATAATAACACTAACAATAATAATATCTCCACAGATCAAAAACCAGAACAACAACTCGAAGAAGACGATTCGCCTCTATCTCCAGGACGTGGTGTGAAGGAGGACTTATCGGAGATCACAAAAACCCTCACTCGTCAATTTTGGGGCGTTGCTTCGTTTCTCGCACCTCCACCGCCCGACGAACACTCGGATCAGCAATCGGATCCGGAGGGGATATCTGGAATACGGAGGGACTTTGCGGAGATCGGAGGGAGGTTCCGGAGTGGAATTTCGAAGCTGTCGACTAATATAGATGTGTCAGAGATTACGAAATTGGCGTCGAATTTTCTTCAGATTTCACCGGAGGGTGATGAGTATGTTTTGTCTAGGGATGCGGAGGCTATTGGTGTGACGGATGAGGTTTTGACTTTTGTTAGGGATATCACGATGCATCCTGAGACTTGGTTGGATTTTCCGCTACCTGAGGATGAAGATGATGGTGAAGGTAAATGTATGATTTATGATTCAAGTTTGTATGTTATGATCAGAAGTGTGATTTCTGCTTTGTTGCTTGAATGATTTGTATGATGCATTATCTGGTTAAAGGTTATCCTTTGTTATTACTTGATGCAAAATGCTGCTTGCCTGCTTACAAAGGTTTCTTATTGTGGTATGAGCACGATGTAGTTATTACTTAAGTCAGTAAAGAAGAGATTGCTGCTTTCGTATATGGTAATGACACCATTTTTGTTAGCTTCGTTGATTTGCGTTTAACTACCTTATTGGTCTGGTGAGTTACTTTTAGACTGGAAAACTGAAAATAAATGTTGTTGTTAATAGGGAAGTTCATTAATTGAAGAAAGCATTGCGGTAGTAATGGTTTGGAATTTACTCTTTATTACAACTGAGAAGTATCAAAGTAGAAGAGAAATTTGATCTTGAGATAGAACAAAACTGAAAAGATCCATGTATTTTGCTCTTTGGGGGCACCATATCATAAATGTTTTTATTTTTATTTTTTTTCCAGAGTTTGAGTTGTCTGATGCACAACAAGAGCATGCTCTGACCGTTGAAAGTTTGGCACCGAGATTGGCTGCTCTTAGGATTGAACTCTGCCCTGGTTATATGAGTGAAAGTTCCTTTTGGAAGATTTATTTTGTACTTTTGCATCCAAGACTTGAACCTCATGCTGCTGAACTTCTTTCAACACCTGAGGTAAGTTGTCTAGGAAACATTCATGGGTTTAGCGTATGTCAGCTTTTAAATATTTTTCTTTCGACTTATAGGAGACTCCAGTCCAGTGCTTCCAACTGTTAATTCATGAACCTAAGTTATTTGAAGTTTACAAAGTTCTGAACACAACATTACCAGATTATTGTTGATATTAGAAGTGATATTAAAATATATGGTGTTGGTGCATATGCTATCTTTTACCTATGGGATATTAGATGTATGTCTGGGGACTCTGGAGTATAAAACGAGCTTCAGTTTTGGGCAGAATGTGTATTCAACAACTGCAGTTAGTATGTATTTGTTGCTTGCTTTTTATGCTTTTTTTTTTTTATTGTATTAAATTTTTATGCAAAGAAAACAAGAATGATTGATGCCATCCATAACATAAGATGACTAGGGCTTAGGAAACATCTGATTATTGGCTTACCAGGTTTCTTATAGAGCTTTATTTTACCCCTTGGCATTTTTGTGGGATTTTCTTTTCATATTTTGCAAGAGGCTGTTGGTGTAAACCACTAGCACAGTTTATGCTTTAATGCTGTCATTACCAAAGGTAACCCTGGTGATTAACACCTCTATCCTGTAGCTGGCTACCTGCTAAAACATATTTGCTTAAGGGCAAATAAGTACCCGTACTCCCATTTTTACCTTTGTAGGAGCGGAGTAGGTGTGTCAATCACTAAGTTTTGTAGCGGCCAGCCAATCATCTGATCTTATCCATGAGGCCATAACTGAACTTATCTAATAGATGGACCATCCCCCTCCACTAACAATCACCACTGACCCTACCATTTTCTTTTATTGTATAAAATATTAATATGAATTTATTGAACATGTTAACTCACCTTTTTTAATTTTCTGTTATGAAACAGTTCATAGTTAATATAGTTTGTGTTTTCAAAACTCATCATGTAAAACATCATTTCAAGATCAGTTGTCATAGGATTACTCATGTTTAAAAGTTGGCTTCATAAAAACAGATTTTATTCATGTTTTAGTTGTCATAAACACGTTGAAGTACTTGTCTAATGTTTTGACAAAATTATACTCTTTATCTTAAACTGAACTTACTTTCTTGCAGATTGTGAAAGCGAGAGCATCATTGACACACGGGCTGAAGACTCGTTCTAACTCACAGACGAAAGAAGATGAAGGGTCAACAAACACTTTTCCCTATTCTGAACAAAAGCCAGGTTCTTCTCAAGAAGAACAGACTTCTGTGCCACTTGAGATACCTGCGCCTCAATCAACCACATCTGTTATATCAACCGACACAGAGACTGAAAAACATTATATCCCAAGTCAAGAAATTCAAATTGTAGACAAATCTGTTATTCAAGAGGAACCACGAATTAAGACCAAAGTTGAAGATCAAAACATGCCTTCCAACATTACTTACAATGTGGTTGAAGATAAAGACGAAGATGATTGGTTGAAAGAAGATAACTCAGAAAACATCGTCACTGGTACAACTACAGTTCCCATTGACCATGATGAGGATGTTTCGTTTAGTGATCTTGAGGATGATGATGATGGAGATGCTCCCACGAATTACAAAAAAGCCACATCTGGTTCTGATTCATCAGCAAAAGACTCGCGAGATTGGGTTCAGCTGGGAAGTGATTCTTCAACTGCCGGACAGGCAAGTGGTGCACATAACTCGGAGATGAAAGAATCTAATGATTGGCTTGATGTTGATGACATTGATGTGGCATGATGTTTAATAGTTGTCTTTTTCATTCATTGTTATGGATTATCAGTGCATGCTGCTTTGTGAATATCTCGTTTACTCGCTGCAAATTTCAATTATGGCTCTTGGAATTTGGAACCTTGTACGTAAGTCTGGTTATTAATGTCCCCACAATAATATGTTTTATGCTCATTTTTTTTCTGCAATTAAAAGGACTTTCATATATCTACAATACCAATTGTCATTGCCACCATCACAATAAGTGTTGGCTGGCAACATCACCACAAACTGTTCATTGCCACTTTCACTTCAAATGTTTCCTCTAGGCTTATATATACCAACCAAACATTCCTAGCAGGTTGATAGTGCGACCCTACATTGAGTGCCACCTTCCGTCTCTCAATGCTCATTTTCTTTGATGAAATGTTTAACTCAATGTCACAAAAGCACCGATATAGATATGTAATGTAGCGTTGCTTTGAATGTTCTTTGTTGCATTAATTCACATGTGTAGAACCACAATGTGATGCTTATAGAGTATTGATATCTTTGTGTTAGTTACCGTAGTTATGAGATGTGGTATCACTTGTACACGTGCATATATTACTTGCATATTTCAGTTAGTCAGTTGGTTTCCTATCTGTATAAAAAGTTCTAACTTATCTGTATGATCATTATATCACAGAGTGAAAACCTCTTCATTTCTGTACTTGTTGAGATACTATATTTTAACTAATATTAACTATAGTGTGAAATTCAAATGTAAACTTTAATTTAGATGTGAACAATTTAATATTCACATTTTAGTTTACGCTAAGAAAGGATACTTAAACTGTTGTTAACTAATATTAATTTTCATTATTAATTCCAATTACGAATTTGAGACACCCTTATTTGGTCTATGGTTTTTAGCCGACCAAACATTGATTTTATAAATTAAAATTTTTGCTGCTGCCCATTTTCTTTGATAAAATTCGATACAATTGTTTGAGATCTCGATAGCACGGGTGAATGCCAAGTTTTACAAAGTACAGGGGAAGAATATGAAAATTTTATTTTCGGTTGAAATACAACACCTATATATCTTCATCGGAAAGTTCTTCAATCGACGGCTGGACTCAACGCTCTTCAATCGCTCATTACTCCTGAGGTTTGTCAATTGCACTTACATACTTTTGATTTTATAAATTTGTTTCATGTAACTACAAACCTAGAAAGAATATTTGGGATCTTACAGAAACCCTAATTTTGTGGAATTTATCAGAATTGTTTGGCGTATGGATTCGTAGCTGTTAAAAAGGGTTTTGTTTGTAGTTTCGATTTTAGGGCATATACGGTTTATAACTTGCCTTTTGTGATCAAGAAGATGGAGAATTTGATGAAGTTTCTAGCTGCTGTCGCTCAATTAGCTGAATTAGTATGTAGTTCAGTGTCTGATTTTAACCAAATTTGAAATTGTTTGCAGCAATATTTCATATGATGTGCTATTGTGCTTCTTAACATTTTTGTAATCTAGAGGGTTTAGAGATGTCATTACCCGATGAATTATGGAGGTGGATATTGGAGTTAGGAGTGAAAACATCATGTTTGAGTTACAAAGATCTATGTTGTCTTTCCATGAGTTGCAGACGCCTTAATCGTCTATCAAAAGAAGACGTTTTGTGGTCAAAGTTGCTATCTTTCGACTTCCCTACACACCAGTCGTCGTCGTCGTCTTCTTCTTCAACCAACCGTCAGTCTGCCAAATCAATATACCAGACCAGATTCGAGAAGGATAAAGTGAAGAAGCTTTTAGCAGAACGGAGAGTCGTGCTTAGAATAGAGTCACAGATACATGAACACAAAAGAAAGTTGCAGGAGATCGAAGTTCAGTTAGCAGATGAAAATGAGAAAATAAAAGCAGCAGTTGTTGAATTAAAAAGATTAAGAACAGTGAAGGAAGCTTCAACTGCATTGAAGGTGTGGCAGCCTGATATCATCCGCAGCAGACAAAAGCAGATTGTTGAAAACTGTAGTGTGCCGGTTGATATTAGGATTAACTCGTTAGAGATGGAGATTAAGCTTTGTAAGCAACACATTTCGGGATTTCTTAAAGCAAGGAAAGATGAGAATGATAGACTTGAAGCAGCAAAGGACCGGTTGTCGAAAGTCAAATATCATCCCCTGCAAAGTTCTGGTCTTGAAGATGGTTCAAGAAACAGTAGAAAGATTTCAGGGAAGAAGTTGAAAAGAGTGAAACATGAGTGAAGTTTAAAGATTCCATTTTGATATGTTGTTGTAGCTTCCAAATGTAATAATTTTATTGTTGGGAGTTTTAACTAATGTTTTATAATATATGAATCTTGAAAGCAGGCATAACTAGAACAAAGTTGGGTTTGGTTTAGGATAATACTTGTGTAAAATTCAATACAATAGTTGTTATAGTCATTTACAGAATAGAATAAAATTGCGTGTTCATATCAACCAAACAATTTAATATGTCAAAAGCATAAGGATTGGCTTTGAGCATCAAATTCTGGCAACCAAACGTATAGATTCGAAAACATTTGGAACCATAACCAAACCAGTGTTGCAAAAATCTGACTAGTCGGCCCGACTATGATCGGTTATGCCCGATTGGATTTTCCCTAATCGGGGCAAAAAATTGCTAATTGGTCAAACAGGTCAAAATCGAGGAAAAATCGGCCCTAGTCTGCTGTTTATCGGCCTCTAATCGGTATTTTCCAAGAATCTGGCGAGATTCCGGCGTCCTTTAAAAATTCCGGCTAAAAATTCAAAATTTTGGCGAGATTTGTTTATATTTATATTAAACTAAACATATTTATAAAAAACTACATATAAAAATGTGCGTATATATATAAAAAAAATAAACATATTATAAAATCTCCAAACCAATTAATCCTTACCTGGCCACCCGACTAACGGATAGCAATTTTTTTAACACTGAACCAAACTGTAGCTATAGCTGTTCAACTGGCAACTTGAGCAAAGATATGATTTTTCCAACCGAACTAGAAACAAAACTCATATTCAGCTCGCCATAGTGATATAATACAAAACTCATTTTTCTCTATATTGTTGATTTGTATATAATAGCATCAAATTAACTACAAAAGTAAATTAACAAGTCTCGGGTGATATAATACAAAACTATCAATATACAAAGACAAGGACATGAACTAATTCATAAGCTATACGAGCTAATTCAACTTAAGTTTTTATACAAGCTTATTTTAAATTGCACGATACGCACTAGACGGCGCATCATGCATTATGCGCGCGATTTAAAACCAAGCATCCAATCAAATTTAACTCGACAAGGCCATTTATACAGGCCAATGAAGTTGAACAAAATCAGCTAATGTTTTTAACTAGCCAATTTTGTATGAGGAAACAAGCGAGACAGAAGCTATTTGAATATGTTTAACAAAAACAAGAAAAAACCAAACAATACTGTGGTGTAACAATACGTCCCTGTAACCAGTTATTCTAATAGTTTGAATGAAACTATGACAATAATAAACCTTATTAAACTGGGAACAAAACTTGCAACTTCATGTCACCTGAAGCCGAACACTGATGAACATAGAACCGAGAAAGAATGAAACACAAGTCTATCATTTGTGTAACTATGAACTACTGTACACTTTCATCGATGTGCGTACACCAAAAACATCGCAAAATAGTCAAATAACTTCACTTTAAATCGTGCTTATTTGAATATGTTTAAGATGAATTTGCGTCGGTTTCTTTTGCAGCTGCTTCTTCCTCGAGCTTCTTCTTCCAGTATTCATCCACCGGTGGTCCAAATATGGCTTTTCCAGACACGATACCGATACTAAAACACACACACACACACAACTAGTTAGGGTTTTGACCTTCCAAAATACACAGACTATTCGACAACAAGGGTAAACATCTAATTTAGGGCAAACTGATCTGTGAAATCGATTAGCATCAGATTGAGGGGCTATTATGCAATGTAAACATTAAGGTAGGGTGTAGATCCAGATGAATCGAGTTTATGAAGTATAAAGAGAAGAACTTACACGACAGCTCCGATAACCATGGGAAGCGAGAGGAACCTTCTTCGATTGAACATTTTCTCTGCTAAACACCAAAACCCTCACTCCGATTCTGTGATTCGTTTCAAGTTTTGGTGTCGATTGTTGAAATGGATGTTCATCACTTCTTGGGTTAACTTAACTGGATATTGATTAAAGTTTGAACCTTTAAGGCCCATTAGTAAGGTCCATTCATCATAATGGTTCAGGTTCTTGATGTATGTCTTGAAATTTGATAGTAAGGCCCATTTATCAAATCATAGAAACAAAAATACCAAGTTGGGCTAAGGCCCATGGGGTAGGCGTGAGTAGAGGTGGGCATAAAAACCGGGTTCGGACCCGACCCGGTGGACCCGACCCGGAACCGGGTACGGGTACGACCCGGTATATGCATACCCGGGTTGGACCCGAAAAAAAACCGTAGGGTTGGAACCGGGTATGATTTTCTAGAATTTCTTAGAACCCGAACCCGACCCGACCCGGAACCGGTTGAACCCGGGTTGTACCCGGTTTCGACCGTTTTTTTTTTTTTTTTAAAAGTGGCCGTTTTTTAACGGCTATATAGCCGTTGGGATCGATTTGTGACCGTTTTTTTGTCACTTTTAGGCTTATAAGTTAGTATAAATAGGTGTGGGTTGATATGGTTTAGTACCCAAGTCTCAAACGCAAAAACATACGCAAAAAACGCAAAAAATACTCTCCTTTACTCTCGCTTTACACGTTCACTCTCTCGTTTTACACTTTCACTCTCTTCAATCTTGATATGGCTCACTCACAATCTTCCGTTGGTCAAGGTTCGTCCAACGCTCCAACCGTCGTTCGTGTTCTTGCACACAATCGTAACATGGATGTTTGGTGCAATTGGGATATGGTTGAGTTGAGTGACGGGTCTGTAAAGGCTCGTTGCAAGTTTTGTGGAGCTTTGCTTGCTAAAGATTCTAACACGACTTTAAACAAACACATTAGCAAGAAGTTTTGTAAGTCGTTGAAAAGTAATCCGGATTCGCAACAAACACAATTGGGTGGAGACGGTGGAATCTTTAATTACGATGTTAATACGGTTCGAGATCGAATGGCGAAGTTCGTGATTCAAGAAGCTTTGCCTTTTAGTCACTTCGACAATCCTCGGTTGACCAACTTAATTCGAGAGACGCTTCAACCTCGTTACACTCACGTAAGTCGTACTACACTTAGACGTTATTGTTTAAAATTATGGAAACAAGCAAAAAATGATTTAATTGTATTATTTGAAAATTTAAATACCGGTGTAAACTTAACTAGTGACGTTTGGTCGGCTCCACACGGTTTACCCGAATCGTACCTTTGCGTCACCGCTCATTGGGTGGATCCCAATTCATGGCAATTGATGAAACGTACGATTGCATTTGATCTTTTTCCGCATCCACACACCGGAGAATTTTTGTTTTACTTTTTAGATAATGTAATAAGTACTTTTAAATTAGAAAATAAACTTTTTTCAATTGCATTTGATAACGCCTCTAACAACACAACCGCGGTTGAAAAATTAAAATTAAAATATCTTCCGATTGCAAACGGTGATTTTTTCCATACTCGTTGTGTTGCACATATTATTAATTTAGTAGTGCAAGACGGACTATCCGGGCAATATGTTAATAACTTTATTACATCTTTTCGATTTATGTTACATGACGTTTTTAAAAAAAGTAGAAGAAGATATCAAGATTATAAACAACTTTGTAAGGATACGCACTCTAGATTTTTAGGTCCTAATTGGGATGTACCTACTCGGTGGAATTCGACTTGTCACATGTTTGAATGTGCTTTAAAACAAAAGGGCACTTTGAAAGCTTTTCATAATAGTCTTTCGGATAATGGTGAAGCCGACCCATTTCCGGATGCGGGTTGGGAGAATCTTCAACGTCTATCCGAGTTTCTTGAGGTTTTTAAAAACTCAACAACAAAATTATCGGGAGTTTATTATTCCACTAGTTATTCGGTGCTTCAAGAACTATATTTTATGTCTTTGAATTTTAAAAATTTTCAAAATAAAAATAATATGTTTAATCAAATGATAGAACCAATGAAAGAAAAGTTTAAAAAATATTTTAAGGACTTACCACCCGTTTTTACGTGTGCCGCCGCTTTAAATCCGTTTCTAAATGTTGCGGGGGTTGAATGTTTGATAGATGAGATAAATGACAATTTGGATATGCATGACGAAAACCCTGATTTTTCAAACGAGGCAAAAGAAAATTTTAATCATAGTTTGAAAACAATTTATAATTTTTATTTAAATAGATATGGGCCTAACGTAAACATAACCATGCCAAGGGGATCAACCTCAAGTGCTAGTACCTCGGTTAAAGACCCTGTTTTGACTATGTTGAATGTTGTTCGGGATGTGACGGCTAAACGTCAAAGGGGTAACACCCCAACAAGTGAGCTCGGTAGATATAGTGGAACGGATTTTATTTCCACTATGACTACCGAAGAATCGTGCATTCGATATTTTGGCTTGGTGGAAAGGAAAAGAATCTCAATTTCCGATTCTTTCTGCTATGGCCCGTGATTTACTAAGCGTCCAAGCTTCTACGGTAGCTTCGAATCTGCTTTTTCTCTTAGTGGCAGGGTAATATCATTACGAAGAACAAGACTAACTCCGGAAGCAGTGGAGATGTGCATTTGTTTAAAGGATCACTTAGACGCAACGGATCGTATACAAGACCAAACAAGCCTCGAAGACGAGATTACACTCGAAGCTAAAGTACATGATGAAGAGGTAGAAGACGGAGTATCTTCTGGCATATCCGATGAAGAATTAGCATTTGATCAAGCATCTCGTAGTAGATAAAATTAGACGATATTGTTATTTTTAAGTTGTTTTAATATTATATGTCTTTCATGTTCTTTTTAAATTTCTTTGTCATTCAAATGTTTTATATAAAAAGTATTTAATATTTGTATATTATAAGTGTAACATTTTCTGCTCAAGATTTGTATATTTTATATATTAAGTTGTTTAAATTTTTGTCATTCAAGTGAACCCGGTTAGGAAAAGAAAAATAAAAAGAAAAAAAATAAAGAAAATATAAGAAAAAAAAAACATACGACCCGGTGTTCGACACACACACAAGAAAAGAAAAAAAAAAAAAAAAAAAAAGGCAAAAACCCGGTTGAACCCGGGTTTCATACTCGAACCGAACCCGACCCGACCCTACCCGGGTATACCGGGTAGGGTTTGTATCTCGCTGAACCCGACCCGGGTTCGTACCCGGGTTCACCAATACCCGGGTACAAAAAACCCGGTTGGGCCCAAACCCGGTTTTGTACCCGGCCCGGGTCCGGCCCAAACCCGATTTGTGCAACTCTAGGCGTGAGAATGAGTGAAGACGTGAAACATCAGTTTAGAGGTGGAAATAAAAACCGGGTTCGGACCCGACCCGGACCAGGGTACGGGTAGTACCCGATGGAAGGTCTACCCAGGTTGGACCTGTTTAAACCCGTAGGGTTGGAACTGGTTTTAGATTTTGAGTTTTTTAGCGAACTAGACCCGAACCTGAACCGGACCCGGCCCGGTTGAACACGATTTGAATCCGGTGTTTGACACATACACAAGAAAAGAAAAGAAGAAAAAAAAAGAAAAAAACTAAACCCGATATTGAACCCGGTTTCGGACCCGACCCGGACCCGGACCCGACCCTACCATACCCGGGTATACCGGGTAGGGTTTTGACGATAGTGAACCCGACCCTGGGTTCGTACCCGGGTTCACCAATACCCAGGTAAAAAAACCCGATTGGGTCCAACCGGTTTGAACCCGGTTTGAACCCGGTTTGTGCACCTCTAATCAGTTTCTCTTAGGTGTTAAGAGGCGTGAAGTGGGTGCCCGTGAAGAATTCAATAGGTGTGAGCAGAAGAGGTGAACAAGGAGGAGTTTTTTCTTTATTTTTTTATCAGCCACACAGCATAATAAATAGTAACTACAGTTTAATATTTTTTTCATACTAGAACACGCTAATCTATATATTTTATACGTCTTCATCATCACCAAGACCAAGGTCTAAATAATTACCAAGGCCTAAATAATGAAGTCAAAGGCTTAACACAATTTACTTTATAATCAAGCGTTCCGTATAGTTTTGCACAAGTTACCAAGTAACCTTCTGCCGACATGAACTCTAAACCAAAAGCATTGGCTTTAGAGGGTTTATAGGGAATGCTACGGCCGTGTACTTTCTACTTATTAGTCTGGTTATAATTGTCTTGGGTCTAGAAGCTTTACCACTCCCTCTTACTCATAACACATATTAGCACCTCTAAGTATTGTGTGTGTGTGTGTGCACAAATATATAGACGAATGTATATGCAACACTTACCCGTTTTTAATGCTTTCTTTAGGCTCTTGGCTACTCGCTACGAAAACACAATCCATCTAATTTGAGCTTGAGTACATATTCCCATCTATCCTAACGAAGGAAGGAATATAACCCTTCACGCTACAAAGGAAGTAACTCAGAGTTGGTTTGAGTGGTGGTTATTACTTCTAGCGAAAATAGAGATCTATCAATTTCCGAGTCCATCGATGTTCATTAAAAATACGACTATGAGAATAAAGGGTGTAACTCCTTAGTCACTATAGCCAATAGTTTTCGCATCCCTTTTTTAATATTTACTTTATTTATTATGTTCTTACCTCAAATTTCTTTTCTTTAAACATGTTTCACACTAGAGTTAAGAAAAGACATAAATAAGAATGGAAAGAATGGACCCAGGTTAATGAATTACAAAAAAAATATATTATTATATGAAAAAATGCTCTGAAGGTCTTAGATCAGAATTCTGATGTTAGATGTCATTATATTTTTTAAAACTGTCTGATAACCTTTATGGTGTGTATTTAAAAAAAAAAAAAACTTTTATGGTGTTATAAACATTAACAAATAGAAGGAAAAAAAGCACTAACCACCTGTTAAATGATTTTGAAATATAAATTAAAGGCATCATTGAGGGTGTGCGGGTGGGTTATCGCAATGGATCCAGAGTCCAAAATTTTCTTGTTTAGATATCATAGATCAATTAACATATATAAACAGTAATTACATGCTTTAAATGGACGTAACAAGGCATCTAGACCAACCATAGAGCTGTGTACATGTATATATGGCCTAGATGTGATGTTGGGTGTAAACTTGATGATTATATATTTTTGATATCGAATAGTGATTTGGTATCAATATTATATATAAACGATATAGGTTTCAATTTAAGAGGTTATTTTTACTTATCGCACATGGCCTCTGAAATTTATGAGACGACCTAATATAAATGATTTTAAGACTGTTTTCCTATCCAATTTTCATTCTTTTATTTAAGCAGAAATATAAAAAACCAAAAATACGCATAGCTTAATAAGAACTCAAATTGTCTTTCATCTAATTTATTTATATTGTTTTTCAAACAAAGAACGTTTACGGGTTTAAGAAGGATGTATCAAATATATTAAGCATCGCTTACATAGACAAGAAATGATAATAACTAACATCTCAAGTGTAACATGCATGCACGGACCCTTTAATTTCTCAAGGGTTTTTATCTTGGGTATAAATATAATCAAGGTGAGCAGCAAGTATCCTTTTTGTTAAGCACTCTTCTCTTAAGACTCCTTCACAGCTATCTTCAATATCATCCTATAAGAATTTTAAAAAGTAATAATAATAATAATAATATATGAAATTAACATAATTATAAAATGATCATGCATGCAAATCAACAGAAGTTAGATTTTTACCCAACCTTGTTTACAGATTTTGAAACTAGAGTGGTTGTAGTGGTGGCGGTCTTTGGAAGAGCGACCATCGGGCGGGCGGCATAGGATGGTATGGGGGAAAGGAGTAGGGCTAGTATGAGGAAGATGGGGATGGCTCTAGACATTGTTCTTGAGTCTATTTATTGAGGTGTACAAAATGAAATGCATGAAGAAGTGAATTTATAGACTTCAAACTATAGTGTGAACTTCATGACTTTAAAATTCACACAAAATATAAATATATGTCTATATGGTACGTTATATATGTAAGAAATAATAAGTTATGGTTAGATGCGTATATATTTTTCTTATATTAAGTCAATCTTGGGATGACTATATTAATGAAAATTTACGTAGGTAATAAAACCTTATCTGGCCTAAAATTATGCTTCAACATGATGAAGACACTTGCAGTAGTTGGAGAGACGGTTGGTTAGTAATCTAGCATGTACTTATGAGTTATGGAACAGTATTTATAGAAGTAGCAATCAATCAACAATTGACGATTTGTAAATATTCAAAAAGACTTTTAAACTACAACCAAAACTTCTAATTGTTTCTATAATATAAAAGTGAAAGGGGAAAATAATTAACCTATAATCTAATATACTTCAAGTTTAGTATTTCGTTTTTATAACCGTTTTACCAATTTGAAAGTAAAACAAGTTTGATTACAAATTCAATTTTTGATACTTTTTTTAAATAAATATCATTACTTATATGCAAATTATCATGTATATAAACAAAAATAAAAATATCATACATATTCTTCAATTAATAAGTCAAATATCAGCTTTACTCATTTTAATATATTTTAATAAAACCAATTTGAAATATGATCATCCTATTATACTCTTGTTTTATTTTTAAACTTTAAAATTTTATTTAATTATTTAAGTAATTCTAATTGGTTTTTAAGATTTTTGGATGTGGGTTTTTTTAATTTAATTATGTTTTGTTTTTCTAATTTGTTTTCATTCTAGTCCAAATCATCATTTTTAAGACCGTATAAAAATTCAGGATTTAAAAGTTATTAAACACTATTAGTTCTAATAATATAATTAAAAGCTATGTAGAATTTAATAACCGATAGATTACATGAAACTACCATCCCCTTGTTGATTAAATAATCACCAATTATATAAAATCAAAATTTAACTTCATCAGTAAAAACTTAATAGAAATATGTTTTTTAAAGTAAAATTGTCATAACTTAACTACATAAAAAAGCTATATAGTATATTATTTTAGTCTGGATATATATAAAATTTAAAAATTTATAACGATATATATGAAATCCTCTTTAGATTTAAAACCTTTATTTTACTCTATCATACAAAACTAACTTTAAATATATAAATAGCTGTCATATGCATTTTTTTTTGGTTTCTAAAGGTATTCTATGTTTTTTTATCCAAGTTAATTTATAAAAACAATAAAAGACTTTTATACAACAAATAATTAAGTATTTCAAATTGGCCCATTAATATAAATATATAATGGTTGAAAGTAGACTATAAGGGGGCTAGTCAAAATGTGGGCTTTGCTTAAAGCACAACGATAAAACATGGGAACTAAGAAATCATACAGTGAACGGAAGGGATTCGGGAATGTTTTTACGACTTTTACAACCACCTCAATATTTTCTTTTTTTCATAAATAAAATATGTTAGTCTTTTAACAAAGAGAAAGCGATAAACTATATATGGATATATTAGTCTTTTTATAATGTAGAAAGCAAACAGAATTATCCTCGTGATTAAGTAGATTATTTTTTAAAACGTCAAACTAAGTCTACTTGTTCAGGAACGACTGATAAGTGTTTCTCTTTATAAAAGCCGTAAATTAAGAGGGCAAATCTAATCATTGATTAATCCTACTTTGTTGTATGTAATAGATATCGTTTATGTAAGTATTGTTTGTTAAATCACCATTTACCACGTGAGTTTTTATTCTTTATGTGCTATCATTCTAAATCATATGATTTTTATTTTATTTTTGTGTTTTTCTTTTTCTTTCTGATTGTTTATATCTCTATTTGTATTTCCTTCAATGTTAAATTTATGATGCATATAAATGTTTTCTAACTACTTTTGTGTGTATATAATATTTTCATGTTCGGTCGCATATGTTTGATGATTTGATGAGGGTTTTGAAGTGTTGATGGGCTACTAAGCTTGTAGCATCTATTACAAAATACAGATTGAGCTTGTTATTATGGATTTTGGTTTAACGTAGCTGAACCATTTTATTGTTCTAGCCCATCATATACTCACTAGCAGACAACACAACTCATATGTCAATGTATTCATCTTCTCGATCTAGGGTTCTAACACAACATCAAGATCTAATCTTTGTTATCAACAAAACATCTGATGAGTCTTAATAATTTTTCTTTGTCTTTGATATTCCCATCATCTCTTTACACTCGATCTCATTGGGTTTTCATTGTAACGAAGATTTATGTTTGTATAGAGTATTTGTCTTATACTTTTGTATCTAATCATCTGGTTGTTGATCTGATTTCTTTGTCTTGGTTTGGGAGTTTATTTGTAGACATTCATATTCTTTTTGTTGTTGTTTAGGGTTAAACATCTTTGGTTTAGTTAATAAGAGTTAAGATTCTGATTTTTGACATAAATGTCTTGTAATGAACTTTTATTAGGATGAATGAGTAAAAAATAAAGTCATTGAAATTGAATATAACATAATTAAATTTGATAAACGCGTGTATTACACGGGTTAAATAAATAAAATATAAAATAATAGAAAATATTATTATTAAATAAATCGTTTAAAAAATATCATTTTTATAAAATTTCTTATTATAACTTCCAATGTTAGTTACTTTTGGTTTATAGAATTTTTATTTTTTGAAAAACACCAATGTTTAAAAATTTTATATTTTTAAAAAAGTTTGATATCTTAAAAAGTTTCTTATTTTATAAAAAATTATTTCACTAGAAATAACATTAATATAATATATCTCTTTTTTAATTTGTTAAAATACTATTTTAAATCTAAAAAAATTAAATAGTAATTAATGTAATAATTAATAGATAAGAAGCGGGAATATTTTAGTGATGAATTTGATGCTGCACGTTACAAAGTTTTTTATCCGTTTCTAATATATGTATAAAATGAGGGATGAGGGATTATTCGTTGCTGGTACCCCCATGGCCCCATATACATAAACTTATAGATGTAAAACACTAGCCAGACATATCGTATTAAATCATATTTTTAAAAATCATCCCAGCTAAAAAAATAAAGGTAACTTTAATATAAGTTTTTGAATATTTTTTTCAACGGCTTAAACTAGTGTTAAAAATCCACCTAATGCAACTTATAACATATTTGAATCTAGCGCTATTCAAAACGCTTGGCGTTCGTTCGATACTCGTTCGGAATTTGTTTGAAAAATGTTCGTTTGAATTTCTGCTCGGTCGTAAACGAGCTAATCGGCTCGGATCGGTTTGTAAACAAGCCAAGCACGAGCAAAGGTCCGCTCGGCTCAATTCGACTCGAATTTTTTTTTATATTATTTATATATATTGCTTATACATAACACTCTAGTAGATTTGGTTTACTATCTATAAGAAAATTTTGACCCCGCTCTTACTCTTATTTGATCATCTCCTGTTCTCACGTATCGTTCTCTGCAATTTGCTCATCACCTCATCAGCTACAGGCTTAGACTCATCGCCAACCACTACATATTGTCATTCATGAAATGTTATGTTATGAAATGTGTCTACTTTTTAAATTACTAAAACCTAAGATCCAACATTGTCACCATCTCTTATTGCAATATAAATTGAATGACACACTAAATAGTTGAGTTGTACAAAATGTTCGCCGCTCGTTTGCGCTCGCTCAACGCTTAAATCGAAAAATTAACGCTCGAAAAATGCTCGTTCGATTTTTTCGCTCGGTTGTAAACGAGCCGATAAGCTCGGTTCATTTTGGAAACGAGCAAAGCACGAGCAAATGTCCGCTCGGTTCGGCTCGGCTCGTGAACAGCAATTGAACCTTAACCTTCACATAAAAAAACGCGTGCTAAACACAAAGTTAACATTAATTAGACCAAACTAGTAGGGCTGCAAACGAACCAAACGAACACGAACAAGGCCTTGTTCATGTTCGTTCGTTAAGAAATAAACTTGTTCATGAACTGTTCACGAACACTTACCGAACAGGATTCTTTGTTCGTGTTAATTCATTAAGAAAATGAGCATATTCATGAACTGTTACGAACACTTAATGAACGCAAATAAACACAAACAAAAGCAAACGAACACAAATAACTGTTCATGAACATGATGAATACAAAGAAGCTTATGAACACAAACGAATACAAATGATTATAGAGTTATTTTAGGATAAAATTATATTTTTATTACAAACATTACACAAAATCAAACAAAAATAAATAAGTACTTAACATAAATATCTAAAAATACTTGATATAGTAGTCATAAAAATAACTAACACAAAAATTAAGAATATAAACGAACACATTATCGAACGTTCACGAAAACAAACACATTATCGAACGTTCACGAACATAAAAGAACAAACGCGGCTTGTGTTCATGTTTGTTCGTTTAACTAAACAAACAACATTTTCTTGTTCGTGTTCGTTCATTTACTGAACGAACCAACATAAACGACTCCCGCCGAACAGTTCATGAACTGTTCGCTGAACGTTCAGTTCGTTTGCTGCCCTACAAACTAGTATTAAGCCCCCACGTTGCGGGGGGCATAAATCCGTACCAAGTACCACGCCAGTGACCTCTAACATCGTAAAAACTCTTATTAAAAAAAAAAGCAATACAAAAAATAAAAATAAAATACAACGAAAAGTATAAGTAAAAACGTTAAACCACATGCGAAACGTATAAAAACGAAAAATAATAGTCCGAACGAAAAGTTGATGTGAAAACGTTAAAACACGCAGACGAAACGTTAAAACATATAAAACAATAAGTAATCGATCTGGGACCAGCGCGTTGTGACGAAGCCGTTAAATAGGGAAAAATAAGCGTAAAAACGCTAAACCATACACGCACGCTATGACGTGTTAACTCGCAAACTATAGACTGAAACGTAAGAAAATTTTGTAAAATATGAAAAGTATAGAGGAACAAAGTTTATAGTAAAAAATGTTGAAGCTAAATTATAAGAGTCGTAAAAGTAATAGGTTAAAATTAAATAGTTAAAGATTAAAAAAAAACAAAAAGATGAATACAACTCATTAAGCACATGATACAACAATCTTAAACACAATTCATTTGATAAACATGAAGTACACTCCTATGCACAATCAAATTGATTATAATGGTGTTTGGTAATTATTTAATTCAAAATTTTAAAGAGCAATGACATATGTCCAAATTGTCACCCCTAGCTAAGCCCAAGACATGTTTACTTAGCAGCCTTTACGACACGATCAGCCACGGGTCCATGAACATGGAATGTTTTCACGATTTGGCTTTACATGAAAATGATTGAAAATCTTCAATCCGCTTAACATGTTTTTATGTTCATTAATATCCATATCAAAACGCTCTATTAAAATTTTTTTAAGTTTCAAATTTGAAAATTACTTACTTTATTATATGTTTTATAAAACTGCCATCATTTATTTGAAAGATTATACTCTTTTGGTGTATTTGAAATCAAGAAACCAAAGGTGTTTTAACAATCGAATCTCGGAAGCGAAAGATATAATTGGAGAGATAAAGTCATGTCATTCTTGTGGCTCAAAAATAGGCGTAAAATTGGCAACCTTGATTGGAATAATTGGTGCGTGTAGATTTAATTTTTGATTATTTTATTTTGTAAGTTTTCTAGCTTCTCGCTAGCTTTAATGATATTTTTGTTGGTTGTTAAAAAAAATTTAATAAGTGATTCCTAGGCATTCACGACTCGATCGATCAACTCCATAGCCTCAATCAAACAAACTTTTGTTTTAAAATTGAGTCTTTTACGTCAAATAATATCAGATAAAGTTATTGTACTAATCTTTTCATAATCAATTCTTCTAATAAATCTATAATTGTAATTACACATCCAAAAATAAAATAAAAAAAGGGTTAACTAAAAAAATTTAGAAAACCCTTTGATCACACATTGATGGGGAAAAGTGTAACAAATAAACTTAACTGATTCTAATTCGTATTGCTAAGAGAGGAAAGTTATGTTAAAAAAAAAGTGGATATGTAACCCAAAATAAACAACTAACTGTTTTAAAGTCTTACCCACACACAATTGCGCAGGTATACGTTCGCAGGTGTAACAGACACATTTCCCTTAAAGAATGATGGTTCAAATGCTGTAATAGAGATGTTAGATAGGTTTACCACAGGCAATTGTGCAGGTATACGTGCGGATGTTTCATAGGCATATTATCCATAGATATTGATTGTTCAAATCTTGTAATAGACATGTTAATTAGATAGGTGTAGTAGTTAAAAAACTATGTTAAAGTCTTTTGTGATTTAGATGGTCTTTTCAATTAAGCATTTGCTTTAGAAAAAGCTAAAGGGTTGCCGTGTTTCTAGCTAATCATGGTAACCATGTTACTTTTATCTTTATTTTATTTAACTAAAACCACCCACTCAACTAAAATTGTCTTACATATATATTAGAATTAAGATAACTGATTTGATAAATAGCAAGTTACCATTGTTTTCGAGACTGGATCGGACCTGCCGGTCCAACAGGTCCGACCGGGAATCGAAGGGTGGGCTGAACCGGTTCGCATCAACTCGTTTGGAGGGGTTCGACAGGCCGGTTAGTCCCGAAACGATGGCCGGACCGGGAACCAGACCGGGGGTCGAACGGATTTTGTGTTTTTTTTTTTGGATTTTAATGGGTAAAAACAGGGTGTTTAATAATAAATTATATGTTGGATATAAGATTATTGTTAAGTTTTTATATAACTATAAAATACACATATAAATTACTTATATTGAATTATATGTATATATATATAATATACTATATACATAATTATGACGTCATCCGGTTGTTAAATCCGGTTAGACCACAAAACCAGTAAAACGTCCGTTTAAACGTTTGATCCAGTTCTGAAAACATTCCTAGTTACACCCCAACTTTGCAGCAAAAGCACATTATAGCGGGGGTTTCATACGCATGCAGTGAAAAGTTGCAAATAAATTAACTCATAATAATTGATAATCACTAGAAATAATTTAATAAACTACTAATAACATATCAATATTAATGTTAACCATGAAAAAAAATATTAAATGGTTTACATGAGTTCTATAATTTTCATAAATATGTTCGGACTGCATGCAAGAACTCCCACTAGTAGATCGTATGTTTTAAATTTATATTTTATATGCGTATGTTGCTAAAACATTAAAATATTTGTATGTTATGTTTTTAAAATTTTAACTGCTTATCTACATACACATATAGAATAAACCACAAATGACTATGCATGCATAAACATGTACATAAATGAAATTGTTTGTTATTATTTTTAATTTAATGATAGATGAATAAATATTATATTTTCCTTAACATTTTTAATAAAACATGAAAAAATGTGTGGTTGATAGACATTCACATGTTTTCGAATAGTGATTTACTAAAATCACTCAAACTAAATACTTAAGTGTTTAAATAGGACATTTTAATGGTAAGATATAGGGTTGTTTAAAGTGCTTGTCGTTTGAATTCGTTCGAAATTTGCTTGAAAATGTTCGTTCAAATTTGCTCATTGTAAATGAGCCAATCGGCTCAGATCGGTTTGTAAACGAGCCAAACACGAGCCAAGGTCCGCTCAGCTCGGTTTGGCTCGAACATTCTAATATATTTGTTCTTTGCACTATTTTTACGTTTTATATGTATAGTTTTACACACATTCTAATATATTTGGCTTATTATATACAAATATCAAGTATGTTTATACATATTATCATCAATCACTAATAAAACAATCAAAACTAAGTATTAAAGCGAATCCTAAGTCCCTATAAAAAATTTGACCCGCTATTACTATTAGTCGATCATCTTCTGCTCTCGCGTATGTTCTTTGCAATATGCTTACCACTTAATCGGCTACAACCTTAGCTTTATCGTAGGCATAACATATTGTCACTTATGAAAATGTTATGTTATGAAATGTGACGCTTTT